>JAEIFI010000357.1:5790000-5967500 GCA_018901815.1 Zaprionus lachaisei
GCTGCCTCACACACGGCACACGGCACACGGCGCAGGGCCCAGAAAAGGGACAAACTGGCGCGAGGGCCGAAAAGTCAGTCAGTTGGTTAATGAAAGTAGCGAGCGTGAGGAATGCAAATAGACAAGGACGAGAATGACAAAATCCAGACGATTATTTTGGCACTACAATTGCGTACTCCGAAGTTAAGTCTTTACCGAAAAGGAGGAAGCTGTCAGGGGCAGGGCTAAGAGGGGCAGCCACACTTACCGATTATTTTGGTAGCAAGTTAAGTCCGGGTATATTAAACGAGAGTTTCTTGATTATTTAAGTCGTAGGTTGTCAGAAGTTAATTCCAATTGAGCTTTGGGCAACAGTTGGGAGACTTGGAGAGCACCTTGGTCCCTTGAGGGTAGGCAACAGTTGGAATAAGTTGGAGAGTATCAAATAAGTTTGTTTGCTCCTATCAAATAAATAATTGAGAAACAAAATGAAGAATGTTCTATATTCAAATCAAACTTAAGACATTATTAAACTATAAATATAATATAGGACATATGTAGATATAAATATAGCAAATAATCAAAAACTCATCAACTGTTCTCTGCTTTACACAGTTTTATTCTTAATTGGAATCTTATTTAATATTCCAATCTAGTTTGAATAACTGTTTCATGGGTTTACTAATTGGAGATGAGAGATCAATCCTACCTATGGATGTACTACTTATATGCAGATACTACTTGGCTTTAAGTAGTTTTTAGAACATGTTCTTTTATGCGCACTCTGCCTTCCCACTCTCTCTATCTCTCTCTCTCGCTCTATATATATATATATATTTATAGATATGTATAGAATATATTCCTTAACCTTCAAAACTTTCGAACTACACAAGCAACTATTGAACTACTGAAGGTCTTATAAACATAACAGATATAGAATCTCGCAGATACGAGACGATTAATTAAAGAGCTAAGAACTGTATTATAGTACCTACTATATATAAAGTACCTATATGTAATGTTTCTACCCCTTTAGACAAACTACAATAAGCAAAGCACAAATGAATCAAGCTGCAAGGCGCACAGTGGGTCAGAAGGTCAAACTCACTGCAATTAACTAGTAAAAGGTTAAATGAAGAGTGCAATGGGATCTATATGAAGAAATATATGTTTAAAGTTTAATTAAAATAATTAAATAATTATTATTATATATTAAATCCGGCTAGCTCGTACTTCGGGTCCACTGTGCGGCGGTCTTGAATTATAAATGTTTCAATTAAAGCTGCCAGTTGGCTTAAGTTTAAGGTACAATGTAGTCTCATGTTGTCCAGTGCAGCTGCTGAAACTGTGCTAAATAGGGTTATCGAAATTAATTTCACTTGAATTTAATTTATGTTGCGATACTGACGCGACAGCCGGCAAGACAGGGAGGGGGGAGGTAGACAGGGCAGGCAACTGTGGCGCGACGTCAGCGGAAATAAGCTGCGCTGACAGGCGGAAAATAGATGAGTGCACACACACACACACACATAGCAGCTCACTCTCTCTCTTTCCCTCACACACACACTCAAACAACAAGAGCGCAGCATAGTTTCAGGCGTGGGCTCAGCTCAGAGGGCAATAACATCGAGCAACAACCAACGACACGTGGGTGGCAAAGAGGGGGGAGGGAGGGTGCCGCAATGGGCGGCAGGGTAGTGTGTGCTCTAGTCTAGTGTTCAACGGCAACCTGTCTGCATGGGCGTGGCACTCGTAGAAATGCTCAGCCTGCGCGATTACAAAAACATCAACACTTAATATGTTTATTAAATTTGTTACTACATCATTAGGCACTAGCATCCATATATTGCGGCGCAAACACTTCTCCTCCTCCTCCTCGCACACAGGGGAACACTGCCAGTGTATGCGTGTACGTGCCTGTCTCTGCCTGCGTGTGTGTGTGTGTGCGTGTGTGTGTATAAGGTCTTATACCCTACGCCTCATAAAGCGTCTACTAAGGTAATTCAAACTTTGCGCAAATGCATGTTTCACTTGCCGCCAGCGCGAAGAAGCCGTTATGGCGGCCCATAAGCGATATACAAACGTACACACTCCTCACTAACACACACACATGTATTTGAATGTGCATGTGTGTGTGTGAGTGTGCGAGACTATGTACATAAACTGCCGGTAATTATCTTGATGGAGCCAAGAACTAAAAATGAACGAAAATAATGTTTGCCTTGATATTGGTGTATATTTAATCGATAGATCGCTTGCATCTATCGATAGTACTGCTAGAATTGATAGTTAGTATCATATATTGCTGCAATTGTCTAGATGGGGGCAAGAACTAACAATGGAATCGAACAACTTTTGCCGAGAAAATACATAATTATTTAATCGATATGTCGATATGTTGTTACTATCGATAGTACTGCTAGTACTGTAAGATATACTGCTGCAATTGTCTAGATGAGGCCAAGAACTTTAAATGGGGTCAAACAACTTTTGGCAAAGTAAACGATGTATATGTAATCCATAGTTTGCTTTCTACCATAGATTGCGCTGCAAGTACTGATGGTTTATATTTTAAAACAATTGTCTAGATGGAGAAAGATGTTTAAATGAAGTCGAAGAACTTTAACAAAGAAAAAAAATAATAATCTATCGATTAACGATAAAAGACCAAGCTGAATTAAACACAATTAGTTGCAAGTATATGTAGTATAGAAAAAATATATTCCGATTTAAATTAAAACTTGTTTGGCATCTGTAAGAAAGAATTTTTTTTCAACTGAAATAAAGTATGAGTTGAGTTGAAGAATAATTAATAATTTATAGGGGTTTCTATTAGTTAGCAACCTTATTTACTTAGCATCATTTAGCTTTAGTTAGGCCACATTGGGCAGGCAAATATTTGAAGGGTGAGTGAGGGTCGCATTGGCTGAGCTTGGTTGAATTTGCGTGCTGTGAAGCCAATGCCCTGCAAAAAGAGCTGTAGGCATAGAAAAACATACACAAACAGCTGCAGCTGCTGCTGCTCTTGGCTGTGTGTGTGTGTGTGTGTGTGTGTGTACTTTGGGCCACTTTACAGGGGCTTAATGATTGTTATTTAGATGCAGTCACAGTTATAGTTGCAGAGACTGCTGCAGGCTGCAGGCTGCAGCTGCAGTTGCTGCGACTTGGCTGCCAGTGCAAATAGACTCGAGCAAGTGCACTTGTAACCAGTGTGAGGTTAGAGAGGCGGTGGGGGGGGTGTTTCGAGGGAGTATAACTAGCAGTTCTGGTACGAGTGTGAACACCCTCATGTGCGAGTGCGCTTTAGAAATTTGCATTGCCTACTTTTCGGCGTTGGAACAGCTGTAGCAGTCATGCAGGAGCAGGCAGCACTGCGAGGGTCGCTTCATGTGTTGTGTGTTCACGCTGGCGTAACAAGTGTGTGAAGTTTCCAGGTGTCACAAAGAGCAACGGGTTGCGTTTCTCTCTCTCTCCCACTCCCTCTCTCCCTCTCACTTGCACTCGCACTCTCTCCCTCTCTCGCTCTTGCTTGTCTGCTGTAGCAAAAGTTATGCGCATTATTAAAAAGCAACGCGAATCGCGCATAAATTTCAATGCCCATGATTATTATTATGATAATAAATTTCAGCAAAATATGCGTAAGTCTGTCTGCGTGCGTGTGTGTGCGTATGTGTGTGTGTGTGCGTGTGTGGGTGTCCACTGATAAAAGCTCTAAGCTCACTCTATCTCTCTCATCTCTCTCTCTCTCTCTCTCTTTCGCTTGCTCTCTGTCTCTTCTGCAGCCAACGAGTCGCCTCACCTGGCCTGGACAAAGCCCCAGACAATGGCGCAACTGATCAGCCCAACCCATAGTGCTGCCCATGCCACGCCCACTATATATAGTGATCAGGCGCATGATGAGCACGCTCTAACTATTTCACGACCCCCGCGGGCTGCAGGACGTCACGAGCGTCAGGCCGAGGAGGAAGTCGATCGCTGTCGCCTCTTCGTTGAGGGAGACCCCACCAAGAACGAGCTCTACAGTCCCGAGTATCCCAATCTGTATCCCAAGAATATCAACTGCACCAGAGTGATAACAGGTGAGTGGGATATAAGAAAGATATCATCTTAATAATAACAATAAATTAATATGATAAACTATCTAAAGATTAAATAAATGTCAGCAAACTATATGAAATAAGATATATATGATATGAGAAAGTGGATATAATAATAAAAATAGAACTATATAACGATATGCGATAATATGCCAAGAATTAACATGATATACGATCAGAAGGAGAAGAGAGAGGGAGCTTATAATATGATCATATGTTATAGATAAAATACTATTAAGCATAAGTAGGGAATCATGTAGCTGCTTCAATGAAACTGTAGGATATGTAAATGGTTTCTTAAATCATAGATATAGTCACCCTTTGCTGGCTGCCAAATTTTATAGCTAGAATTTCCTCAATCCAAAATTTAATTCATTAATTACTTATTAATTATATAGCTACCAAATCTTATGACAATCTAGTTCACAGAGACTGCAAAAAATATATGAAAAATTGTCTAAATATTGCACATTGCATATCAAATATATTTTTGCTTTTGGCCACGCCCCTTTTCGCCCCTGTAAATCGAAAATATCTAAATTCCAAGTGTAATTTTAATGCAGTACAATTAATTTATGGTAAACTCAATAAATATCAATGCCCAAATGATTACTGAAAATTGGTTGCGATAGGAAAATCAACATAGAAATTATTTAAGAAATAAATTACCTAAAAATAAATTAAATTCCCTGCAAAGTATGCAACACAAAATACGCTCAACATATATTTGCTTATTTGCCAACAAGTTATTTATTATTATTATAGTCAGTAGGAATCGTTCAGTATCATCTGAACTTAACCTAATGTTTGGCTTGAGAAATAATGAAATGATGAGGATGTGTTCTCTTCAGAGGAGGGAAATGGGGTCGACGAGGTCATTCGCCAACGTATTCGGATGGGCGACAAGCCTGTCGGCTGAACATATCTTTAAACTTAATTTTATGTTTTTTTATCATTAAACTTAATTTATTTATTTACTTCATTACGGATCAGAATACATATATTTCTATAAACTAATGAGCATCACAACCATAGATGCATCACAACCATAGAGGCTCATTAGGTTATAGAAATATATGTATTCTGATCCCTAATGAAATAAATAAATAAATTAAGTTTACTTCTACAAGACTACTTATAAGTAGTTTCTGTGTATTAATAATAACTTAAGTGTATGTTTCTAGTGTAGTTAAATTGTTAAATGCCAGATACTATTGATTGTTTATAAGACTATGGAAATGTCTCCTTTTATGTCGTCTTATTGGAATTGTCCCCCTTAAACGTCGGGCAAGTCGGTGACAATACATGGTCAGTCCGTCGTTGTATCTGCTTGACACTCAACATAGAAGTTATATATTTAAGAAATCCTTTTGGTCACTTGGATAGCCATGTATATAACAGTCAATCAGTAACCTCTTTACTAGTTTTCTTTTCTATCTACACTTAACTTATTGGTATGCAAAGAAAATGTGAAAAAACAGACGAATCTTTTCTATAATGTCCACTTTGTGTTTGTGTTTTTCATACTTTTTGTCATAAATGGAAATTTCCATTTGATTTAGCTTGATTCGATTGCGGATTAACTTGATTTTGGTCTTATGAACTTGCCTAAGTGCTGCCAAGACAGACAGCGCTGTAAACAGGGGAGGGTCGCAGAGGGCAATGCAAGGGGGGGCACGACAAATAGTTGCAACTT
Source organism: Zaprionus lachaisei (assembly GCA_018901815.1). Taxonomy (NCBI): domain Eukaryota; kingdom Metazoa; phylum Arthropoda; class Insecta; order Diptera; family Drosophilidae; genus Zaprionus; species Zaprionus lachaisei. Next base: position 5,795,773 of record JAEIFI010000357.1, read on the forward strand.
TCTGTGGCAGCTGCAGCGCGCATTGTGTTGACATTTAGGCGTCAGTCAGTCCCTCTATCTGTCTGTCTGTCAGTAAGTCTATCAGTCAATCAGTCAATCAATACATCAGTTAGTCAATCATGCCGTCAGCCAAGGCAGATTGAGGTTTACTTTGCCGCCGGCTGACAAAATCGCTGCGTGCTTTGCTATTAAAAGCCTTAGCTTGTTTCAAAATAAGAGGGAATTGCGCTTGGGATTGGGGGATGAGCAAGAGAAGGGAGGAGAGAGGGAGGAAGAAGAGAGAAGGGAGATGGATGCTGGAGGGCGGCTTAAGCTGTGGGTGGTTGGTGGGGGGAGAGAGAAGACCCGACATATTTGCGCTGCTTGCGCTCGGCTGCCTTGGGCTGCCTTCGATTCTTATCGGGTAAGCAGCAAGAGAGGGAGGAGGTTGATAGCAGTAAGGGAATGTGTGTGTGGAGGGGGGAGGGAAGAGGGGATGCAAAATCATTTGTCAGTTAAGACAAAATGCGAGCGAAATGATTGACTTTCCACTCGCACGCATCGCCGGGCAGCGTCAGCTGTATGTGGTTTCCATTACAGTCTCTATGTGTGTGTGTGTGAGTGTGTGAGTGTGTATGTGGTGTGTGTATACGTGTGTGTACCCTGTATTAACTGCACATGTGTGCGTTTGCTTAGGCAGCAGACAGATGCAAAGACAGATAGCTAGATGGCCGCCTGGATAAGCTGACTAACGTAGGACTCCAAGAAAAGAAAAGAGAAAGAGAGCGGAAGAGAGTGAAAGAGAGAGAGAGTGAGAGAGAGAGAGAGAGAGGCTACAGCAGTTGTGGGGCTTATTTGCATATCAATATGTGTTGTCAGGCGATACTCGGGGTCATGTTGCCTGTCAGCATTTGCCTACTATCTTCCTTCTCTCTCTCTCTTCCTACCTAGCTACCTCCCTCCCTGCCTCCCTACCTCTCTACCTGCCTACCTCCCTACCTCCCTCCCTCTCTTTCTCTCTTACTCACTCTCCCCTACTTGATGTCTCCATGCTCTCTAGATTCCACTTCTCCTTTCTACTGTCAGAGCTCAAAACGCTAAGCGGTTGCATTAGCATGATTTGAGCATACATACATCCATCTACCTCCTCTATATCCCTCTCTCTCTCCCTACCTCCCTCCTTCCCTCTCTCTCTGTCTCTGTCTCCATCTCTATCTCTATCTGCCTTTATTCATGTGTCAGTTGTGCCCACATTGCTTCTTTGCTTGTGCCGAAAGACAAGTGTAAAAGGAAATATTTGCATTAGATTATGAATTTGTATTTATCATAATCGAGCGGGGAGTATTATAAATCTGTGACAAATTGAGTGCGACAGACAGAGGAAGAAGTAAAAGAGACTGGGCGGGAGAAGGAGAGAGGTGGAGAAAGACAAAGGTAGCCTTTAGCATGAAGGGATAAGGAGACAGAAAAGAAAGAAAGATAGAGCGTCGTCTGCAATGCTATCTATATAATATTGTATATGGAAGAGATCATGCATCACACAGATATGGTAACTCTTTAGACCAGATCTTATAGTATTTAGCATTGTTTTCATGTCTAATCAATACAACAAATTTCAAATCTCTATCGATTCCAAATGGATTCAAATTGAAAAGGTATGCAGTGTGGTAGGGTATATTCGACTTGAACAAAACATTTGTGGTACTTTATAAAGTGAGAACGTGTAGCTGTTTGGTTTATGGAAGAAGTAAATGTAGGTATAGGTCATTCAGGGATAATCTAAATTAGAGTGACCATTTTAAACAAAGAATTAAAGTTTATTTTGAAGTACCGCCAAATCATGTTGTGTTTGCTGACTCATTGATCGTGCATTTTACAAGCTAGAGTTACCATATTAAGTATCAGAATTAAACTGTGGTTTGTATTAGCAAATAATTGCCTCTCAATACGAATAATGGTCTGCTGATGCTTATTCGTCTGCTTAAAACACTAAGAAGCTTTTTAGGGTGACCATCCATTGAAATTTATAAGCTATTCATCAAAATCATATACACAGTAACTACCATATGTTCTAGCTGACATTATGATAATCCCTATCGATACCTAATGCAATCCAACATATTCCAATCGTGCTGGGGATAACTCAAAACATGACCTGAAATTCCAGAAATTTGCCATTTTTGGCAGCATTCCTGCTTTCTCCACAACTACTTTTACTACATCCACTTTACCCTCTCACCCTTACACTTCCTTCATTCCCTTCTCTATCTGTCTTTTAGTTTTTCTTACGAGCTGCATTAATGGCATGCCTCTGTTCCATTGGGATTAAGAAGTGCTTGCGCTTTTCCTTTTAGTCTGGCTTTAATAAGTCCCTGAACCGACCACACCCCTTAGTCATCCCCCTTACACACCCCCCTTAGACCCATCTATCCCCCCGCAACACTCACATATGCCTGTTGATATAATCACATCGAGTTAACTCCGCAATGCATCCGAATATCAATGGGCCCGACGAACTGTATGCTCTTTCTATATCTCTCTCTCTCTCACACTCTCTCTCACCCTCTCTATGATTCTGTGTGGTTAGTTCAATTTCTGTGCCACGCCCCCGAGGCGTTCTATTCAGAAACTGTTAAATTGCTGTCGCAGTTGCGTTAGTTTGCCTCCGTGTTTCTCTTCCTTTTATTTGCTTTTTTGCGTTGCGTTTTTTGTGTGCGTGTTTTCTTTTGGCTTCTTTTTAAGTTTTCTTCTTTCTTTCATTCTTTTTATTGTCAAGGCCAATCAAAGTGGAAATCCCCAAGTGGGAGAGGGAGGGGGAGCTAGGCAGGTCCGTTGAGCAGAGCATTTGTTTGCCCATATGTCTGTGATTCTGTCTTTCATTACGCCGCCATTATGTTATGCACACAGAGAGGGAGAGTGAATACCGTGGAGAGGGGATACAGTGAGAGAGAAGGGGCAGTGGTTGCCCTCTGGAGGTGGAGGTTACGGACCCTACAATTGCGTGTGGGCTTGTCTGTGCTTTTTTTTCTGCTGCAGCCTGCTCCCTTCTCTCTCTCTCTGTCGAGTGCCACGCGCTGAGCCCATTGATTCATGCCAAGGATTTGGTCGTTATCATCCGTTTATCTGTCTGCCCACACCCCACTCCAACCCACACCACTGTAAGAGTATGTGTGTCTGTCCGTGTGTGTGTGCGTGTTTTGAACGCCTTTGGTTTTCCTTTTTCCTTAATGCGGCCACTGAATGAGTCCCCAGTTTGCAATCCAGCTTGGATTTCACAGTGAACTTGTTCGTAATCCGAAATCATTTTGGTACCAGAACCGACAAAGCACTTTGGTTCGGTTCAGCCTGCAAACCGGTTCGGTAGCACTCAAAAAGCAAGGTTAACAATTTCTAATTACAACAGTTGCGTGGCAACTTTTAAGACTCTAATGGAGGTTGCGCAAAGTGACTTGAGAGATGAAATCTATGGAGGAAAAGAACTAAAAGACTGTTTTATTATTTGATATGATGTGATATGATGTGATAGGATGTGATATGATGTGATATGATATGATTTGTATGATCTCTAATGTGATATATGATAATGCTATGGTATTATATATTATGCATTGACAGAGGAAATTGAGTTCAGTCTTCAGATTATATATCTTTCAACTATTATAGCGAGACTTCTCAAGAGATATAAAATATACATTAAACATACAGTATATAGAACAAATTCCTGTCTGAAATACTTCATTTTTCCAACAAATTAGTCATACTTCGTTGAACAATAGAAAAAGAGGATTGTGATCAAATTTCGTGTTAAACAGACTTAAATGCGCCCATTTTTTGCCTTCTTTATGGTATTCTTCTACAACCTAGACCGAATTTCATAAAAATTCTTTAGGCCCTGCCTTAAGCAAATTCCTTAGTGATTATGAAGAAACTTCCTGGGTAGGAATCGAGTTGTTTAAATTGGCGCCGTGGGCAAATCTAAGTCGATTTGCCTGCAGCCAAGGCAAACAAGTAAACACATTACTCTCGACCATCTCTGTCTCTCTGTCTCTTTCTCTGCTTCTCAAGCACTCTGTATGTCTCCCTCTTCATCTATTTTTCTCTGTTTCTGCTGCTCTAAACTTATTTTTTCCCTCTGTTTTTGCCTCTAATTGCAGCGCCAAAGGGTCAAATCATACGGCTGGACTTTCGCAACTCATTTAATATTGAGGCCAAGGAGGAGTGCAAATTTGATTTTCTTGAAGTAAGTAAGTGTTGCAATGTGCCAGCAGCAACAGCAACAGTGCCAGCAGCAACAGTAGCAACAGCAATAGGGGCAACAGCAGCAGCAACAAAGGCAATTCAAGTTGTTGTCGCAACAAAATGCTTTTGCATTAAAAAGACATTGCAAAAGAGTCAAGTTTGTTGCAAGCAAACAGCAACAGCAGCAACAACAACAGCAGCAGCAGCAGCAACAACAACTATAACAATAGGCAGCAAAATCTAAACAAAACTTGCCATGTCGCTTGTGAAAACTTTTCAAAAATCGTTTCCCTTTGTGACGATGGAGAAAAAGCCTTTTGGCCTTTTTTTACATGGCAATTTTTACACCCGCCAAGTTTTAATTGAAAATTGGCATTGGGCAGTTGCCCGTGTTGGCACTGCTGCTGCTACTGCTGCTGCTGCTGCTGCTGCTGCTGCTTTGTGCTCTGTTTTTCTACTTGCTCTGCCCACATGTCGTATCCGCACCATGCAGCTCCAACCGGAAGCCATTTGCATGGCAAACAACACGAGCGCGAGGTCCGCTTTAAAAGCTTTGAATTGAAAAGCGTGTTTGCACAGCGAGAAAAACTCTATTCAGTAAGCAAACCTTTGTCCGATTGACAAGGGTATACGCAGTGTGGTAGGGTATATTCGACTTGAGCAAGACATTTTGGATACCTTATGAACTGAAAACGTTCAGCTGTTTGGTTTATGGCTGATGTTAGAGATGGGCATGGACTGTCATTTAAACACGCACGAAAACGCACGCTCAAAAATTTTCCCAACACGAAATTTTAAACGTATTTTTTTTTTATTTTTATTCATTAATTCATGATATTTCTTTAAAAATAACTTAAAATCGGCTTATCGATCGCAGCTCGAACAGCGTCTTTCGTGTTGGTATTTATTAGTAATTTTTTAAACATCGATTGAATTCACGACAAGTAACATAAACAATCGATATAACATTTTTTGCAAAAGTAAAAATACGTGCTATATGTGTTCGTGTTATTTCGTGCCGAATTTTGAAACACGAAACCGCACGCACATGGACACAATCTTAATTTTGCACACGCACACGCGTGCGCCCGAGAGAACACGGTCCATGCCCAACTCTAGCTGATGTATGGATATGTATGTGCATATGTCTAAACAGAAAGCTTTTGTTCTCTTTAAATGCGACTGATTCATTAATCTTCTATTTTAGAAGCTAGAGTGACCATATTACCATATAAAGTGACTATAGATATCAGAATTTAGCTGTGGCATATTATAAAATAATTATTCCTTAATACAAAAATGTAGTCTACCTATACACATTCGTCTGCTTAAAGCACTAAAACATATTGTAAGGTGACCATAAAATTAGCTTTATTTAAAAATATGTTTCTAATTGTTTTTTAAGTTTAAGGTGACCATATTTATAATGTCAGTTTTAATACATATTTTACAAGAAATGCAGTATTTAGAGTGACCATATTATGTATACGAATTTAACTTTATATTAGCAAACAATTGTCTCTTAACACGAAATATGGTATGCCTATGCACAATCGTCTGCTTAAAACACTAAGATATAATTTAGGGTGACGATATTACCCGTAGAATTTTATTAGCTTTATTATAAAATATGTTGAGTTGTTTTTTTTTTAACTTTAGTTGACCACATTTAGACTGTTAGTTTTCAGATAGATTTTATAAACAATATCTACACCTGCAGTACTTAGGCCAACAGAAGTTTTTCAACTTTGCCAAAGGTGATTCAAACACTCTTAATAAACTTTTCGTCCCGCCCTCGGCATCAGCCTGGGAATTCCTCAACACAGTTAATCATTTGATAACTTCCCTCTCTAAATGGCATGTGGTTTCGTTTTCGTTCTATCTCATGTGTGTGTGGCTGTGTTGCTTTGGATTTCGATGCTCACCGGGGATTCTGCCAGATACGCGACGGTCAATACGGCTTCTCCACGCTGATTGGCAAGTACTGTGGCACAGATTTCCCACCGGAAATCACCTCGAAGGAACGATATCTGTGGCTGCACTTTCACTCTGACGACACCATCGAGTACACCGGGTTCAGTGCCGTGTACGAGTATCTGGACAGGAATCGGGAGGCACCCAGCACGGACCTCAACTGCACCATCGAGAAAGATGGCTACGAGGGATTCATCAACTCGACGGATGTGCCCGCCGAGATCCGGGAGCAGGTGCTGCGCGACAAGATAGCCCTCGATTGCATTTGGCGCATCCAGGTGAAGGACAACTGGAAGGTACGTGTGTGTATGTGTGTGTGTGTGTATCTTACAATTGTTTGCTTTATCATTCGATAGATATTTTTGAAATTTCTCGACTTTCATCTGAGCAAACCGAACGACTGTGAGACGAACTTCCTGGACATCTTTCCCGAGCAGACGGTGATGCCACTGAGGTGAGTAAGCCGAGCGGGTTGTCGCTCGGCAGGTATGGGCGAGAAGGGGGAGAAGTATTTGAAGCAGGGTGAGCACAAACCAATTTCCGCTTGACGAGTGAAGTCAGCCGAAAAGCCAATGTAACGCTGCGAAGATCAAAGCGGGCCGAGCTGAATTTCAATTTCTTACCGAGCAAAAGTAAATTTGATGCCAGCGGAAGTTGCGCTTGCGACGGGAAAGGGGCAAACGGCGAGAACAGCACGGTACCATGGACAAGGGCAGGGGTAGGTCCACATTTCGCCTGCCTGCTCCACGAATTTCCACTTGTTGCTCTACCAGCGACAGCACTCAAAGTAATTTAGTAACTCCTCTTCGATTCGATTCGATTCATTTGAACTCAATTCGAGTTCGGCTGGGTTCGGTTGGCTCAATTCAGCTCGGCCAGCCTCTGGTCGGTCATTTACTACCGGCATAAGCATTGGACTTGAACCACCATTGGCCATTGGCAATCACTTTTGTTGTTGCTATCCTTGCGGCGCTCAAAAAGTGTTGCAACAATTTTGTTAACATATCAACCCGTCAACATGTCTAATCACTTCTGTGCATGGCAGCTGGCACAAAGCATTCACTGACACGACTATGTGCATACCCCGTAAAAAAGGCTTTCTGGTTTCAGTGAACTTATTTAGCAATCTTCCTCTATTGCAGGTTGTTACTTAATCTATATAATGCTACACTTGAATATTAATACCAATCCCTCAACCTAAAACCTAAGAAGCCTACTAATTTGCACTATCAACATTCCAGGGTATACGACCGGGTTTCATAGCCATTGTTATGTGGTTTTTGTGTGCAAATTGTAAAGCCAATTTCAAAACCAGAAGAAAACCAGATTAACTGTCACGGGGAAATTTGTGGGAAACCCTGAGGAAACTCTTTACTGACCTCAGTTAAATCTATAAAATCACATAAAATATTGATTAAAAAATCATAGAAAATCATGAATCATGAATTATGAATATAAATTAAACCCTTTAAAAGACAATTTGCTGCAGACTCATAGTCAAACCTTACTCCATTAGAAACTCTTCGCTATCATGTCACTGGCACTCGCAGCTTCTTCTTTTTCTTCTCTTCTCTTCTACTTCTTCTGCTCATCTTTCTATGTAAGGTGTCTATTTTCTCTTTGCTGCCTGTTGACGAAGGCAAAATGAATGCATTTTTACGCGTCTTGCTTGGCCCTTGATTGTTGTTTTGCCTTTTGCTCTGATTCTGTCTGTGTCTCCGTTAGTTATTCCCTTTACTTACTCTCTTTCTCCCTCTTCATATCTTACTTATTCTACAGAGTGAAAAACTTCTGCGGCTCGGCAGGCGAAAGCATCACCACCGAGTCGAACATTCTCCACATGCGATTCTACGCGGAGCAGAGCGCGATTAACTCCACGTTCGCCATACTCTACACAGCATTCCGGGAGAAAGGATCGGGAGGTAAGTCCATGTTTGCCACACTTTCAGCTACCAAACTGCGAGTTGGAATTCAACGTCTAGTTGGCGGTTAGGCGGGGCCAACAGAGGCCAACAGAGGCAGAGGGAGAAGGCCGAAACCCTTCAAATCCTTCAAATTTGCGGCACGTGCGTTACGCGAACTGTTCAGAGGAAGAGCAACATGAGTGGAAGGTGCCGAGGATGCGAGGAGGCAAATCCAGACCAATCCTGTGTTAAGCTTTCGCAATCCCAAGCCGCACAAACACCGCGCAATCGGGACAATCGAGCCGAGGACGAGGAAGCGACAAGGCATTTTGTGATGGCTTGGTGAAGTAGACAGCAAGAGGAGTCACGAGCCGAGAGCTGAAGCGGCAGCACGGCGCCTTTTTGGCTAACCATTTTTGGGCATGGCCTGCGGCGGCAAACATCTTCGTGCTTTTCTCCACGCCTGGCCGTGGGTTCTGCTATTTGTCTGTCTGCCTTTCTGTCTGTGCCTCTCTCTCTGTCTGTCTGCCTCTTTGTCTGTCTGCCCGTCTTTCTCTCTGTTTGCCTGATTGCCGCCTGTTGCCAAAGGCTAAGCACTCTTTTGTCATTGCGGCGATTGTGCTTTGTGCCCGGCATTGTCGGCCAGACCCAGGCTTGGCCCAGACGAGCTGAGATGAGCGTGTACTTTTAGTTGTCACTGTCGCAGGCATTGCAATTATTGTGGCTCGAGGACGATTTATGTTCGAGATTACGTGTATTTGTTTTGTGGCTCCTGCGACTGATTACCAGCACCCTCTGTCTGTCATTTCTTTTTGATTCCCATGCGCTATCTTAAGCAAGTCCTGACTGTGATTCCATCTCTCTCTCGCTCTCTCCCTCTTCCTCTCTCTCCTCAGCCTGCACTGCTGACGAATACGATTGCGAGGACGCGACCTGCATAGCAAAGGACCTCGAGTGTAATGGCCGGGATAACTGTAAATTTCGCTGGGACGAAGAGAAGTGCAAGGTGAGTGAAGCAGTCATCCACACAGCATTCAGAGGCGACTCATGTCATGTCTCGTATCCTCCTCTCCTCTCCTCGTTCCTGCTGTCGTGCATGCGTCTAATTATAGCCAAACTCTCTATCATTATACGACTATGCCCAACACGTTCACACACACACTCCCCCCCCACACACACACACACACACACACAAGTTAAGCAAACAAATTTTGTTGGCAAACTTCGAGGTTTGTATTTCAGACATGCCTCGTCGCAAGGTCTTCTTTTTCTCCCCGTTGTCTCTGATGTTGCTGTTGTTGCTGTTATTGCCCGACAATTGTGTTAGATCATTAGATCTGATAAAGAGCTCTCGTTCCTTTTGTGTGCCATAAAAGCGGCATTTGGGGCAAACCGCAAATAGTTCAAGTCTCTCTCTCACATGATTCACCGACGAAGCCGAATGGAGTCAACATCTCTCTATCTCTCTCTCTGGAGTCGTGTGCTCTCAATCTTGTGCAAATCGTAAAACTCGACTAATTGTCCGACTTCAAGTGGCCCAAAAAGCGACTACAAAAAGAACAACAGCTAAAGGAACAATAGGAAAGCCCTCACGTACTTGAAAACTATGAAAACATTCAGCTCGAGTATTTTACGACAACCAGAGGGAATGGATAAAAAACCTCTAGCTGAGTCAGATCTGAAAACAGGCAGCGATGAGAGAGGGCTTCTTTTTATTCACTTTGTTGTACAATTACTTTTTGGAAAGTTTTAAGTGGGGTTTGTATCGATTAACAGTTAAAAGATACCCTGTGATTTGAGAAGAAGCTTGAAGGTAGTTGCAAATAAAGTGTATATAAAACACACTAAATGAACGTTAGTCTTTAGGATTACCATACTTTTATGTTTGGGTTTATTATACATGAATTTAACTATAGGGTTACCATATTTTGAATACATGAATCGAGTTTTAGGGTTACCATACTTTGAAGTGTCGGCTTAGCATAAACGAGTTTAGTTTAAGGTTACCTGATTTTGATGCAGAAGCTGAAGATACCTAAATCGCTGTAGTTGAGTCCTTAGGGTAACCATATTTTACAGTATAAGCTTTTCCCACATAAATTGTTAAGTTAAAGGTTACCATTTTTTAGAGAGCAACCTCAGGTATAAAGATGTTTTGATCTACATTTTGGAGTGACCATATGTTGATGTAATTAGCATTTAAAACAGCAACATTTTTAGGAGTACCATATTAGGGTTTAAGCATGCTACATGGGGTGGTGCCGCAAAAGAAACAGATTTTCAAGTTAATGAACTTTAGACATATTATAGTGCCTCCAAAACTTAAGATCTCAGGACTTAGCATAACTGAAATTAAAACAGAAAAGATTCACAAAATAAATTAAAAGAGAGAGAGATGAAGGACAACTTTATTCCGTCAGCGAAGTGCATATTAAACTCGTTTATCGCAACAATTTAAATTGAAATCCAACAGTAAATAATATTTAACGTTTACGTTTCATACTTACCCCTTCTCCACACACACACATTCACACCCGGAACCTACATAAAACTAAACAAAATTAAGCAATTCAAACATATATCGCGATAATATGCGAAACATTCCCATTATAAATTCGTATTTTTGCGTGCTGGATATCGCTTCACGTAATTAATTTCAAAATCCCAAAACCAATACGGTGAGTTGAGTCGCACCGAGTCGGTCGAATGATTCCAATTTGTGCATCGATAACATTTTGATTGAATTGCAAAATAGTTCAAATACTCCGGACCACTTGCCCCTTAATTGGCCCAATGGGTCAATCATCGGCTCAATCATGTGCGTACACAAATTATGTTTATTTAATTAGCTCGCATTAAAATTTTGCGCCGAGTCATTTGTTAATTTCGCACCACGAAATCAGTTAGACAGGACCGGAATCAACCCCGCCCTCACCCCGCATCGGCAGACCACCAGAACATATGGCTTATCCCCACGTATATTTGTTTGCATCCTAGCCGAAAATAAAACGAAACAAACTGATTCAATTTTATTAATTATTTTTAGCGAGCCAATTTAGCGAAATGCGTGCACGCATCTTTTCGTAATTAATAAACCTAACCTCACTAACTGTCGCTCGTTTTTTGTTCTCTAGGGGTGGCCTTCACCCTGAATGCGACTTCCATAAGGCTTCAAGAATTAATTAGCGAGCAAAGCATGAAAGCTGAAAGAACCACAAGAAACGCTGCCACTGCAATCGCTTTCCTTATTTTGAAAATTACTCATGTTCCGATTTTGATGAAATTTATTATACGAATGTATAAAATATATAGCAAGAGAGATACATTATTTCCTTATTCTGATTTGCAATAACTTAACTAACTATGTTCCGATTTAAATGAAATGTATAATCCAAATTCTTCAACTATATATATAGCAAGAGAGGTACATTATTTCCTTATTCTATCTGTCAATGTATTTGCTATAACTCAACTAGATATGTTCAAATTGGTTAAATATTTAGCAAGAGAGATATATATATAGTAATTTCCTTATTCTATCCATCCTCCGTTGAACTTAATTAATCAATTACTTAATCCGTTAACCTAAAAACTGACATTAGTCCATCGATCTGATTGGGTTTTTCTGGGTTTTCTCCAATCCTATGCAACAAATGTTGGACCGTGTTTATTTTTATTATCCCACATTAAAATCAAAAGAAATACATAAATGCATATTCTTTATTGTTAAGTTTAAACATATTCACAATTGTTCATTTTTTACATATTACTTGCATTTTGTTATGAATTAAATGAATATATGTTAACTACTTCATTTTTTTCTTTGTACTCATTATTTTCATTATTTTTAATGTAGTCCTCATTTAGTTGATATTAAATAAATATATAAAATAAATAAATGACTCAATAATTTATTTTCCAATTTAAATGAATTTTATTTTACAGATAAAGTATGTATATAATATATTTGAAACATGGTTTCACTATTCGCACTTAAACAATTGCGGAGCCATTTTATGCTCTTTTATCGTCTCTAGCAAAGCCCTTGCCTACACACCTACTTAACTTCCTACAATCACCTGGCTTATATCAGGCTCATGTAATTAACTTTTATCGAGTTACTTTCATAGCAAATTTCTCTTGTCTGTTTGCAGAATGAAACGAATGGGAAGTCGGAGCACGTCTATATCATAATCATCGTATTCGGTTTGATTCTTGGCGGAATGGTCATCTCATTCATTTTCAACTGCATACGCAAGATAATACGTGATCAGAAGATAATACGCGTAAGTATCGTAAACAAGCTTGTTTGGTAATTAGGCAAACATTTTGCGCGTGTCTCCACCCCCCCTCTCCTAACCACCCACAGCCTACTCACTCCCCCACAACCAACCCATGCCCAATTACCCAGGCCCTCTCTACCAATTGAAAAGTAACTGCCGCCTCTGACTTGCTCTTTGTCTGCCTCTCTGTCTCACTCTCCCGCTCTCTCACTCTCTGGCTCGTTGTGCTTGCCCCGCTCGCTCGCTTGCACACACAAGTTCTCCCATAGCTCCTCCCCAGCACCCGCTCCCCCGACCTCAACTAACTAGCAGCTCAACTAACTAGCGTATGATTAGTTCATAAATGTTTGAAAACGGAAATTATATGCGTTCTGCCACCTGGCAGCAACTATCTGGCAATCCCTTTGTGCACACACCCAGATCTACACCCACACACACACACACACACACACGCACACGCACACAAAGCAAAAACACAAAAATGTATGTAATTATCAAAAAGAGAGTGCAAAAAATTAAATATTTTAGTAATTCCAGCTGAATAGATGTGCAAAATGTAACCAAAACAAAGCAGAGCGAGCTCTGCTGCTGCCTAGCTTTGTCTGTGTGCTGTCTGTCTCTCTCTCTCTCTCTCTCTGTGTGTTTTTGTGTGCGCGCTGGAAAGTATGCTATCACATTTGTGGGCTGCCCTTTGTTTTTGCATGCAGCTCTGGCTGCAAACTGCCAGAATTAGAAATTAGCAATAGAAAAACAAGTGGAAACTGCCTCAAGGCGAGAAATATCGACTAATAGTTACCCTATAAGCGATAAAGCAGGACAGCCAACTCTGTTGTCGACTCTACTAGGCACCACAGAGTGCTTACAGGGTATTATTGTGTGCTTTAATTACGCAAATTAAACAGTTATTACAAGTACTTCGTGGCACTCTCAGCGCCAGAGCCACATTAACATACGCATCAGCTTTAAATTATTTGGCTTAAACAAATCCATGGCAATTTTCCCACAATTTCACTGGACTCTTTGTGTGTGTGTGTGTGATTTTCCCCCTTGTGTGTGTGTGTGTATTCAAGAGCAAATCCCTTTGATTTCAAATGTGACTTTGAGTCAAGTCAATGCGCTGCATTAAATTATTTTGATTGCATTTTTATGCACACCCTGATGAACAGTTGATTTCGATTACCTGGGACAAGTGCGAATTGTTTGAGGGCTGCCCATTTGTTTTTGCATGCAGCTCTGGCTGCAAACTGCCAGAATTAGAAATTAGCAATAGAAAAACAAGTGGAAACTGCCTCAAGGCGAGAAATATCGACTAATAGTTACCCTATAAGCGATAAAGCAGGACAGCCAACTCTGTTGTCGACTCTACTAGGCACCACAGAGTGCTTACAGGGTATTATTGTGTGCTTTAATTACGCAAATTAAACAGTTATTACAAGTACTTCGTGGCACTCTCAGCGCCAGAGCCACATTAACATACGCATCAGCTTTAAATTATTTGGCTTAAACAAATCCATGGCAATTTTCCCACAATTTCACTGGACTCTTTGTGTGTGTGTGTGTGATTTTCCCCCTTGTGTGTGTGTGTGTATTCAAGAGCAAATCCCTTTGATTTCAAATGTGACTTTGAGTCAAGTCAATGCGCTGCATTAAATTATTTTGATTGCATTTTTATGCACACCCTGATGAACAGTTGATTTCGATTACCTGGGACAAGTGCGAATTGTTTGAGGCTATACTCAAAGTGTAATTAGCAGGCTATACAGAGTGCCTTTAAATAAGAGTGTGACACAACAAAGTGGAAAATGTGCCACATTTCAGCTATATTTAATATAACTTGGTACACTGCCTGAGGCAATCATGTTTCTTTTATGTAGTTAACATTGTAAACATCATTATACATTATACAATACACACTGCAATGTGTGTATATATTACAATATATATGCCACACATTTTATGACATTATATGTGCCAGGGCAAAGAGTTGTATCTTTAATACGCTGCCTAAAAATAATATTAAATTGTATCTATTGATTATCGAGGGCGGTGAGCGTGGCACCCAAGATTTGATATAAACTTTAGCTGCGTATTATATAACATACCTTAACCGACATGCCGAAGTTAGGATCTCTAGCTTTTATAATACCTGAGATCTATGTGCTCATACCAACAGATAGATAGACAAACAGACAGACAGATAGACAGACAAATAGACAAATAGACAGACAGATAGACAGACAGACAGACAGATAGACAGACAGATAGACAGACAGACAGACAAACAGACAGACAGATAGACAGATAGACAGACAGATAGACAGACAGATAGACAGACAGACAGACAGATAGATAGACAGATAGACAGATAGACAGATAGACAGATAGACAGATAGACAGATAGACAGATAGACAGATAGACAGATAGACAGATAGACAGATAGACAGATAGACAGATAGACAGATAGACAGATAGACAGATAGACAGACAGATAGACAGACAGATAGAGAGACAGACAGACAAACAGACAGACAGGTAGACAGACAGATATACAGATAGACAGACAGATAGACAGACAGATAGACAGACAGATAGATAGACAGATAAACAGACAGATATATAGACTGATAGACAGACAGACAGACAGACAGATAGGCAGACAGACAGATAGACATATATATATTGTAGATAGACAGACATACATATAAATAGACAGAAAGATAGACAGACAGATAGATACAGCAGACCAGGCAAGTGATCCTGATTGAGAATATATATACTCTGTTAAGTCCGCCACGCCTCCTTATGCCTTTTAAATACATTTGCACAAACTTAATACTCAAACTTATACATACGAATATATGAATATATATGAACATATGAATATATATAGTATAAAGTTATTACCCAACTACAATATATATACCATATAAAGCAATGATATTCCTTCATATAGTAGGTATACAGAGTTAATCATAGTGTACTTAGCTCGCAAGGAGCTACGCGAATAGTCCCACTGTGCAATGTGTGTGTGTGTCATTACCATGAAAATCCGTGGAATTGTCGGCGTAGAACTTCACTTCGTTGCACTTAGCACTTATTTCCTTTTGATGGCAACGCTCAACCGCGCGACTTAAGCGCCAGCGAAAATGGACAGCTCGTTGACACGCACACAAACGCACACAGTAGGCAGACAGACAGAGCTTACACATTACGTATACGCAGCGTGCATCCGCCGGCTGGCACGGCTTAACCGGCTGACCAATATAAGCAAAGAGCCGCACCCGAACGTGGCTTCAATTTGTCTGCACGCTGTCAATATTACTTATACGCCACGTGACCGACGATGCTTGAATGACGATGTCGACGGCTTGACCTTGACTTACCCCCGTCTCCCTCTCTCTCTCTCACTTTGTAATTACAATTTATGGCACCAAGCATAAGGAACAAAAAAGCCTCGAGTTGACACCACTTGAAATGGAGAGGGGAAAATGGACAGCAGTGCAAGTAGAGCCCGCGTGTTGTCTTTGGGGAGTCGCATTGGCTATCAGAGGCAACATTTCATTAGCTGTCGATTTCAATACAACTCGAGCTGCAGCTAGCAGCATTCTCGCTGCGGTTCAACGGTTCTCTGGCACAACGGTTCTGAGGCAAGGAGGAGAAGCCATTTCATTGTCCTGGCAGCATCAGCCGCCCAGGCCAGTTGCTCCCCTGGGGCATTGGTTACTGAGCCAGAAAGAAAAAGCAAAGCACAGAGAAGAGGGGAGAGAGGGAGTGCAAGAGAGAGACACACTGAGAGATTGCCTTTGACTTTTGCAATATTGACGACACTGTCCGAGCTGCAAAAAGGAAAAGGAATCGAAGCGTTTCGCAGCTTGAATTGAATATGATTGTGACGCCCTTGCAGGCCAAAAATGTGCTCCAGATGCTGCACGAGAGCTAGTTAATTAAGTGTGTGTGAGTATGTGTATTTGTGTGTGTGTGTGGGGGAGGGGAGGGGGCGTGGCCGGGGCATATTTATAGAGCGCACAACCAGCTGTGCAGGCGGCGGCAGACCGCTTGATTAAACAGACGCCTTGCTGCCTTGGATTTGTGTGTCTTGCTGTTTTCCATTTTCCCTCAGACGGCCGACACAGCGGGAGGCAGCACAGAAAGAATGAGAGAGGGAGGGAGCGAAGCAGAAAGGGGGGAGAGAGGAAGAGAAGGCAGATGTGGAACACCTTTTAGCCAATTCCAATGGACAAATTTCATTTGAGTTGACTAAGTTTGGTCACACGCTTCATCAATTCTCTGAGTTAGTGAGAGTGTGCATGAGAGAGAGTGAGAGAGTGTGTGTGTGAGAGTATGCGTGTGTGTGTTTATGTGTGTGAGCAAAGGGAGTATATATTTGTGGAAGGAATGTGGTAGCCAGGCAGTCAAAGTCTGCTTTACATTTCGAAATGTCACCCGCCATTAGAATAACCCGACTGCCAGCAGCAGCTGGAGCAACCGGGAACGGAATACGCAGCAGCAGCCGGAGGCGGTAGGCGGGGCACCAGCGATACAGCAAAGATCCTAGCTGGGGTCTATTAAATTCCTGCCAGCTACAATACATAAAAAGGCGACAAGACAAGGCGACAAGATTCCTATCACGCATCGTATTATTGTTTTACTAATGTGCTCACTATGTACGCCACGCCCCCTTACCCACCCCCTCCTCTGTCATTCGTCCTTCTCTCTCTCTCCTGCTTTTCTCCATATCCTTCTGCTGCTGTCTCCATTTTACAGCAACAGCAGCGCACCCAAAAGATTGAGCAGCAATCGCATTTGCATTGCCTAATTAGCAGCGAGAACTCGGTTTGATTAATTCGTATACCCTGTAAATGCATATGTGGTGTGCGGCAAGGTGGGATTGCATAGTGTATGATGCGCTGCTACCTGAGCCTGCACCAGGTAAAGGTGTTAAAGGGAATTAGGTTAACAAACGGGCGATGCTTTTGGCATTATGATCGAAACTGGAACTAAAGCTGCTCTTTTGTACCAGTTGCAGAACTGGAATCAGAACAACTGCTTAGTTCTTTCTCTAAACGAGGTGCATGATTGAAACAATTGAAACGATAATTAGTAGATGAAGTGGAACCATTACCGGAACTGGAACCAGTAGAGAAACTGAAACGCGGAACTTTTGTAGAACTAATAGATGAATTGAAACCAATCAAGGAAGTGGAGCCAGTAGCGAAACTGGAAGCAGTAGCGGAACTAGAACCAGTTAGGGAAGTGGAACCAGTAGGGAAACTGGAACCAGTAGAAGAACTGGAACCAGTAGGGGAACTGGAACCAGTAGGAGAACTGGAACCAGTAGGAGAACTGGAACCAGTAGGAGAACTGGAACCAGTAGGAGAACTGGAACCAGTTGAGAAACTGAAACCAGTAGAGAAACTGAAACCAGTAGGTGAACTGGAACCAGTAGGAGAACTGGAAGCAGTAGCGGAACTGGAACCAGTAGGGGAACTAGAAGCCGTAGGTGAATTGGAACCAGTAGCGGAACTGGAACCAATAGTTCTTTAGGTCTTTAGTTCTTTAGCTTAAGCAGTTTGAATAGCTGGAACTATCGGAACTGGAACTGATTGGAATTGTATTTATTAATCAATCAGAGACCTAAACTATTTGTGATTTACTCAAAAGAGAACCAGTTCCAAACTGTGAACATTACTGAGTACTTTGGCTTACTAGATACGATACAAATGGTATCCCTGCCTATTGAACTTGGTCGACCACGATCTGACCAATATTTGCATCGTATTATCAGAGTGGGTATACCTCAATCTTTGTGTGTTTACCTCTGTGTGTATGCCTGTGTGTGTGTGCCTGTATGTGTGTGCCTGTGTTCAAGTCTACTATGGAAATTTGTATCATCAGGTTAGCAAATTAGGAACGTGATGCCTTTTGACGTCCACTAACAAATTGATGAATGCAGTTGAGCCCTCAGAGGTTACCTCTCTGCCTCCTACATTGCCTATCTCCCTCTCTCCCTCACCCTCTCCCTCTCTCCTCTCTCTCTCTCTCTCTCTCACTCACTCAACACACATAATGGATATAAATGCATTTGCGCCACACGCGCATATTATGGTAATTAGAATCGAATTCTCGAGCCGGAAATGGGCTAATAAGCAGACAATGCAATGGAGTATCCAATTTGCAAGATGAAATCGAAATTGAATATGGCAAGTGGAATTTGATAGAGTATTTGAACTGAACGCTAAGTAATTAATCCCGAAAAGAGATTAAACTTGAACAAAAGCTGCACTTGCCGGCTGCCATGTTAAGCGCCTCTAGTCGTCGCTCTAGAGAGCCAGAGAGCTTTTGTCGCTAAATCTGCAAGTTTGCGAAACTTGTTTTTCCAGCTTAAGTCGAGAAAATGACAATAAATTTCGAGTAAAGTGATAAAAACGCACAAACTCGAGGAAAGCAGCTGCAAAAAAAGTAACAATGATAGTAGTCGGATAAAAGGATGTCCTTTAAAAGTGGCTTGAACTTAGAGTTGCCATTAGAGTTGGCAACTTGTGCAGCTATGCACACTACACAGTGATACTCTACAAAAGTAACAGAGATGAATGATTGTACTTGATTCTAGCATTTACAGGGTTTGTATTGTAAGAAATCAATCAGTTGAATGCTAGAGCTGCCAGCTTTCATTAGGAAGAACCTGTGTCCCGCTGCACAATGAAATTAAGTACAATATACCCTTTAAAGAGTGTTCAAAAATTTTAAACATTATAGTTACAAATATGACACAAACTTACACACATTAACTTATAGTTGATTTAGATGTATCTAGCGGGTATTCAAGTAGTTTGCTACAGCCTTATTTAATCAAATGAAACAGTAAGATACTCTTTAATGCAAATACACTAAGAATACCTAAAAGCCAGGTTTCCTTTGTCTATCTATCATTCGGATTTAAATTTTGAACAGAAAAGTCCGAAAGTTCAGAAAGATCTTTATAATTCTTTTATACATCTTTTACAAATTAAATGGAAATATTAAATTATCAATTTGCGGGGGCGGTGAGAGTGGCACTCAACATTTGAAATACTCTTGATCAACTGATTTTATACAGAAACCTTCATGCCAAATTTGGTATCACTAGCTTCTCTATAGTAGCTGAGTTCTGTTCAAACGCACGATGCTGAGCAAGAATATATGTATATACAGAATATATAATATATAATAAGCATTTTTCTGCCTGTAACATTCATGTGCACACAGTTAATTTATTTATTTATTTAAAGTCAACTAAAAACAGTCGACTGTTGGGGAAAAAATTTCATAAAAATATAAAAATTCGATATAAAAATTAATAATACATTATTTTATATTAAAATTTAAATTTAAAGGACAAGAGAAAAAAAAACAACAAAAAAAATATATATATAATTAAAGTTTAAATGTATGTTAAACATTAAAGCATTAAGATACCCTTTTTAAACAATTTTCAATGGTCAAAGGTTATTAAAACAAATCAAACCTTTGATGCATTTCAAGCTACACTATCTATCTCTTTTTCGTCCTCTTTCTCTCTGGCTGTCTCACTCTTTCTCGCTTTCCCTCTCTCTCTCTCTCTCTCTCTCTCTCTCTCTCTCTCTTTCCCCTCGCCTTGCCCATTCCGTCCAGGGTATTTTGAATTGAAAGCACGCCCAAAGTAGCGTGAAAATCCACTTTGATTGGCATTTATTATATAGTCGGATGGCATCATCATCAGTGCTGCATGACCGGATATACATCGCGGTGACTTTATTTCCATTGCAGCGCACATAGTGCGCGCTGTAAGTATGCTTACCACATGCTGCAAACTGCCAAAGCGATAACGTATTGTGTAATTAATTTATTTAGCCGCCTTTCTCGCCTGGCAGCTCTTTCATTTGCATTGGGCGCAGTGCCACGCCCCAAAGAGCAACAGCGAATGCAATTAAAGAGAGCAGTCAACAAGGTGTTGACACGCCTCGCCAATCAGCAATCTATAAACGTGTTGTCGATAAGCGATATCAGCGCACAGGCAGGGGGAGTAAGGGGGGATTGTTTGCAGAGTGACAGCAGGTTAAACTGACGTGTGCTACCCTCGCTTTCCCCATACTCCTCCCTGTCCCCCTCCACCTCCACCTCTCCCTCACAGGGAGTGTCGCTTGTTATCGATGCCAGCTCAAAGGCGGCTCAAAGGCTGAGGACACACACACACAGTCAGCCAAATTGTAAAACAGCCGCTGACTATGCAAGTCGAACGGTTCACTAAGCACACACTCACACACACACACACCCACACACACAGAGTTATCGAGCCTAGGTTGATGGGGGTCAGGTGGCAATCTGATTATCGCCTCGAGAGGTTGTTTGCAGGGGGGATGGGAGAATCGACTTCTGATGCTGTTCACCTTGGCAAACTGTGCGAAAATTATGCCATCACATAATGGCAAAAGTCTCAAGTGGGTGCGGGGCAAGCAACATGGTGGAGCAAGGGCAGGGGCAGGGGCAGGAGAGGGCGTGGTAACTCTATGCGAATTGCGAACTCACTCTGGCTCACTCAGTGCGAGGTTTTATTGCCGTTCGCATTTATGAAACTGCATCAAATAAATTTGCACAAAGCGCACATCGAATCAAATCAATTCAGCGTCAGCGGATTTGATAAAATCATTCAGCAGTTCGATCGATGCCAACAAGCAGGAGCAGTAGGCGGAGCTGAAGGAGGGCAGTGTAGGGTAACGGCTGGCAAGCTACCCTACACAGCATATCTGCTCTTCTTCTTTTTTTTTTTTGGACACCCGCAAGGAAATTGCTTTGCGGCATTGGCCACTTTAATATACCGTTATGCCACTAAATGACGCCCAAAAACCAGTCAAATAAAAGGCAGAGCACCCAGAGTACCCAGAGAACGAATCAAAAAAAACAAAAAAAAGAAAAACAACGCGCAGAGCGCAAAGAAAACAATAGAAAAATCATGAGGGAAAATCAAGAAAAATCCGCAAAACGAAACGAAACGAAAGGAAAGCAAGCGATGCGCTCGTAGACAAGATAAAGGCTAAAATATTCGCACATTTGTATAATATGTGTGTCTGTATATACCATATATTTCCATATGCCACACTGTATGTGTTGCAGCAACCCTTTCGCTTGCCCCGTGCTCCTGCTTATGCTTTATACGCTCTGATTTTTTATGTCTTCAGACTTTCGGCAGCGTGGCCCGCAAAATTCTGTTGCCACTCAGATTTTGCCATCTACTTGCCCATAAAAGTATTCGCACACTCGTGTCTGCACGCGGGTTTTTGGCACCGATAGTCGATTTGAACCGCTGCCAAAGTGCGGCAGACTTGTGACATCGATAACGATAATTTCCTTGGGCAACTCTGTCCAGAAGCGGCTTGCATACCAAATGGAAGCATTTAACGCCAGTGCATACTACAAT
Source organism: Zaprionus lachaisei (assembly GCA_018901815.1). Lineage (NCBI taxonomy): Eukaryota > Metazoa > Arthropoda > Insecta > Diptera > Drosophilidae > Zaprionus > Zaprionus lachaisei. The sequence goes on from JAEIFI010000357.1 coordinate 5,817,586, forward strand.
TTTTTACTTATACTTTTTGGAAAAGTCTGTTCAGCAGTGCTTTAAATATAAAATTTTAGCTGACATTTCTCACTGAATAAGGACGCAGGATTATCGATAACTATAGTTTCTGGGAAACTCTGCACAGATGTGCTTTTCATATCAAATTTCAGCTTTATAAAGTCAGACTTACTGACAATTCTCACTTAATCTACCACAGAATTATCGACAACGATACTTTCTGGGAAAGTCTCCGCAGAAATGCTTTGAACTTGCTGAGATTTCTCACTTAATAAACTGCAGAATCATCGATAACCTTATTTTCTGGAAAAATCTTGCTTTAAATATAAAATTTTAGCTTTATAGCGGCAGTACTAACTGAAATTTCTCAGTGAACCAAAAACATAACCATACTTTCTGGTACAGTCTATTCATTTGTGCCAAAATACCAAATTTGTGCTTTTTACTAAGATTGCTCACTGAACAATCTGATGAGTTTGACAGAAAACACTTAAAGTTCAACTATTGCAAGACTTTGTTACTCCACTTCAGGTAGAGCGCAGCGGCAACAAGGTCTTAACCAAATTTCAGCAAAATTCCTTAGAAACCACTTGAGATATTACGATGAAAGCACTATTTTAACCGATGAGTTTGTGCAGTACTAAAGACTACTTAGTTTGAATAGCACTCTAAGCGATTTACGTGCGAAAAATTATTATTGCAGCTTACCAACCTGCCGGGATATCACGGCGAATCATTTTTTAAAGTGCACTCTAAAGCAATTGCGCAAACTTGGAACAGGAGTTCCAGTCGCGCTTTGCATGCTTTAACAATACTTGAACTAACTTAAGTTCTAACCTCAAATGGAATTGTAGTAGAGTTGTATTTTCATTGAGTAAGAATGAAACTATGGGAATTATAGCCAAGCCCAGTTGGTTGCTGGGAACGCACATCGAAAGGCAAAGCGGCGGCATCGCCTTGACGCATATTGCAATTGCCATAACTGCATCCAATTTGGTAACAACAGCAATGCATATTTGCCCTGCCAGCACACACACAAACACGCACACACACACACTTAGCCTTGAGTGATATTTTAGTGCTGTTTGCAGCGAGTTGATGCGGCCGACGATAGCGATGGAGCAGAAGCAGAAGCTGAAGGAGTACTCAAGAACACTGAAGCCAAAGGGGTAGGGGTAGGGGTAGGTGTGGGGGTTAGGAGTGGAGCAAGTTGCTAGGGCTTGTGGCATCTCATTGTGGCACTTTTCCGTGTCATTCCGTGCTTAGCTGGCAACGGGAATGGGAATGACGACGGCGCGCGTGTGCATGTAAGGAGAAGGTATCTATCTGTGCATGCGCGAACATGCCTCCACATGCACGAGCATGTCTCTTTGATAGTTTTTATTATTTTAGCAATTTTGTTGTCAGAACGTTATCTGACAAATGCATTTTAGCTTAATTTGATAGCGTCCCCAGGAACTGCAGGAGTGTAGAAAGGGGAGGAGGTGCCTTCAGCTGTTGTTTCATCTTTCATCTCTCGTCTCTTTCGCGTGAGCATTTCATATTTCATATAAATTAAGCAATAAGCGGCAAGGGCCCAGAGGCACACTCGGGGTGATGGAGTGGGGGGGGGCTAAGGGGATTCCCTGTATGTCGGACACACTTGAAATGGAAGCCCAGTAGTGGCAACACTTGGCAGCGTAATGGAAAAACTGCCATTTCCGCCAGACGCATCTCATGCGCGTCGAGTGCGCTCGCTAAAGTCTTGAGACGCCTCTCAGTTTTCGGTATTCCGCCGCCCCCCCCCCATGCCTACAAGTAGTCTAGGCGGCTTATTCCACATACACGAAAGAGGGGGGAGGCAGAGAAAGAGGCAGAAGCACTTGCAAGTATCTGGTAAGAGGCCTGTCATGCATTCGGGAGTGCAATATTTTATTAGAAACTGAATTCGCACACAGATTCCATGGGGTAAATGGCGTAGAGAGAGAGGAGAAGCAGGGGGTAAAGAGTAGAGTGTACTCGATACTGGCTAGAGGGTAGCGGGTTCGGGATACTGTTCTTGGTATTGGCTAGCTGGTATTGGTCGCAAGGTATAGGGTACTGACTAGTACGGTACTGGGGAGAGGGTAGAGGGTAATACGAGGTAGAGAGAAGAAGGACCTTACTAGTGGGTACAGGGTATTGAGGGTTGGGTGGGGGGTAGTGAGAGTATGGTAATGCGCCGAGAGTAGAGGGTACTGACTAGTAGGGTACTGGGGAGAGGGTAGAGGGTACACAAGGTAGAGAGAAGAAGGACCTTTCCGGGTACCGGGTAAAGGGTTTTGACAGGGGTGGTTTATGGGGACAGGGTAAAGCGTAGAGGGTAATGCGACGAGGGTAGAGGGTATTGAATAGTGGTTGCCAGATACAGGGTAGCGGGTACCGGGCGCAGAGTAGAGGGTATTGACTAGTGAGTACTGGGGAGAATGTAGAGGCTATTGCGAGGAGGGTACACTAGGGGACACAAGGTAGAGAAGTCACTTACTAGTGGGTACCGGGTACAGGGTAGTGACTAACGGGTAGAGGGTAGTGAGAGTAGAGGGTACCGAATTGGTAGTTGCCGGGTACAGGGTAGAGAGTATTGACTAGTGGGTATTGGGCACAGGGTAGAGGGTAACAGGCGCAGGGAAGAGGGTAGAAGGTTAGAGAAGAATAAAGTATAGAAGAGAGGGTAGAAGGTTAGAGAGGAAAATGTGTGCTGACTAGTGTTTATCGGTACATTATACCACATACTGGCTCAGCACTGTGCTGGGTACTAACCAGAAGATAGAAGGTTAAGGGCTTGGGAAAGGGTAGGGGGTAGAGGCTACCCTGTCATTGAGCCGATTCGGTCGGACATTGGCTTAGGCAGCAAGTAATAACCAACTTATGTAGCTAACCGTATTTTTTCGCTCACATCAATTTCCTACCCGCGCTACCCAGATGTCCTGGACAGCCACGCCCCCACATACGCCCACGCCCACGCCCACTCCCCCGCCAACAGAAAGTTTGTCTTGTCTTGGCCGCCTCGTTGCACTGGGAAAAATGAAATGAAATGAAATAAATCAAGCTGAAATGCAATTCGCAAAGAAACATCCACAACCAACGGCCATAAAATAATACATAGAAAGCGCCAGCCGGCTGAGACTGAGACGAAGATGGAAACAGAGATGGAGTACGAGAAGGAACGAAGATGCTGCTGCTGCTCTATCTCTCTCTCGCTCTCTCTCTCTCTCTGCCCCTGGTGCCGGAGTCGAGTCAGGAGTCGAGCTAAGTGAAAAGCGAATAGAGACGATGGGCGACGAGCAAAGCTGCAGCTTAATGCGAACTGAAATGGTTGCACTTTAACTTAACACTTGGGTGTCGACGCACCCACGCTTTGCCCACTGGAGGCGTGGCCATTCACTGAGCTGGCTGAGCTATTGACATTTAATGATGCAGCATCTTCCGACCGCCGTTCTGTCAATCACTCGGGCACTCAGACACTCAGACAGTTCGTCAATCAGTCATATTTCCTTGCCTTGCCTTGCCTTCCCTCCCCTTCCCTGCACATTCTATTGACTAGGGAAACGTCCCTAATCCTCGTTGCTATTAGTTACCCCTTTGTCTATGGCCGCTTTTCATCTTAGCTAGCTCACAAAGTGCGTGTGTACATATTTCTATTTACCCAGAAAACAACCTACTACACCCCATGACTCAAATATGTGTTAGTTAAATTCGAAAAGCTTTCACATAATGCTGTGCAATACCACCAACTACCTATGCAACCAGTATTGAGCAGCTTGTATAAAACTAATTCCTGCAGAGATCATATGAACTGAGCATAACTATTCCTTCTGCTGAAGTCGTGTCTCTGTTTTCGCCCCATGTGGTGTGTAAAATTAAAATTTAAATTGAAATTGAACTGCTTGTGAGTGCTGGTCTGTGTGAATAAGTAGCATGCCACCCGGTTGCATGCAGCATGCGTATGCTGCTTACAATTGCTAAACGATTGACGAAGCCAAATAGTTGATGTCAAGTTAATTTTGAAATGCTCCAAGCATTGGCCGTAACACAAAGCCAAATGAATACCAAAGAAGTCAAGACCCCCCCCCTCCACACCACACACACTCGACCTGCTTCCTGCTTTGCCCCTTCACCCCCTCACCGTTTCCACCTGTACAAAATTCCAATTAAACAAATGCCAAAACTTTTGCATGCAAAGCAAAGTCAGCGATGCGTTGAGCCAAAACTTTTACATGCTCATAAAGTACATTCCGCAAAAATAGAAAAATGGCAACAAAAAAATGAATTGGGAAAAAAAAATAGAAAGTAATATATATAAAGTAATATAAAGAGAAATATGCAAACTTACGCAAGCACACACGTGTGCATATAAAACTCATTTTAAATATTGCAAAATTTTAAAATATTTGCCTAAATTCGAAGCATACGAATGAATTTCCGGCAAAATGGTAAACGACAGATGTGAAAATTGAGTGGGAAACAAATGATGCAAATAGCAGATGGAATTGCCTGTCCTGGCGAGACCAATATGCAACTCATTTCATCAGTTCATCTGTGGAACATTTCATCAAATTCACATTCAAATTCAAATTGAAAAGTTCGTTAAGTTCAAAAGTTGCGGAACGAATTTTGCGCAGCAATTTTAGGGCCAATTAAAATTCTAATAAAATATGCATATATGTATGTATGTATGTATATATATATATATGTATGTGTGCATACGAGTGTGAGTGTGTGTTTGTGAGTGTCAAACCATCAGCGAATTAGGTAGCCAAAACATTTGCATAGCGGGTCAATTAACGCTGCGGTCACGGGAAACATAATTGGAATTAGGCGCGACAAAATCAAAACGCAGCCAAATCGACTAATCGAATTAATTGCATTTCAATTAAATCATACAAAAAAAAACAAGATCACAATAGACTCGGCTTGTGTGTGTTTTCACTGTGAGTGTGGCTTTTCCTCCTTCGCTGCAGGCAAATTGCAGCAGAAGCCACCAACAACACCAACAATCGAAATTGCAATCGAAACCTACAAAGGAAATGGGAACAAAATAGTTTTAACGCATTTCATATATTTGTTGTTATTTTTGCGCCTCTTTGATATTACAAATTCAACCAAAAATGTATTATAGAAGGCATTTCATATCTGGTGTATGAATATTTAAATTGGATATCGTTAAATTAAACTTGGCTCGATTAAACAACTTTAACTCAAATGAACCAGCACGCATCTGTTAAGCTCCAACAAATCGAACGACTTGATCGAATGCCAATTAACATACGATTCGTTGGCTCACTTAACGCATGTTTTTAGTGCGCTCACTTAACGAAACAAAGCGAACAAAGGATCGCACCTTGTGAATTCGCATACAACACACACACACACACATACTCCTGCCAATGCTTTTGCTGACAGCAAACTTATACAAATAATTATAAGAGCACAATAGAGCTGCTTCAATAATATTGCTAATTTATATGTTTAATTATATTTATGCTCACTTAATTAAAGTATTTCTTTTAGTATGTATGCATTTAAATCAGCTCAAATCATATTATACGTATATATACTATTTTTAAAGTAGTAGCATAATCGAAGCGATTTATTTGGCTTAAATTTAAAGCCATTCCTTACTAATAAATCGAAAGCAGAGTTTTGAATTCCCTCAAAAATAAACTGAAATAAATACGAAAGAAACCGCACAAGAGCAACAAGACAATGGCTTGTTGTGAAAGGGATGAACCGATGAGTCATCTATCACGTCCAAGAGTGAGTGCGAGTGTGATGCAGGTGTGAGTGTAAGTGCCAGTCCAAGTGAGTGTGTGTGTGTGTGTATGTGTGTGCAACGCTTGGCTTCATTTGCATCGTCCGCCTCGAGTTTGACCATTAATTAGACGAATCTCACAAATATTGGACAAATTGGAAGGCATCCAATTTGTCATGGACCACATTCATTTCATTGTGAGTGTAAGCAGAATAAATAAAATTGTTAAGCTCATTTACAGAACAGAAGTCAATTTGAATGTGCCATAAAATTTATTGTAAGAATCGGACACATTTAAATGGCTGATCTAGTAAATTTATATGATATATACCAAGTTTATACAAATATTTTTGTTTATATAGTGTTGACATATTTTATACTTTACTTATACATTTTTTACATATTTTATAGTATTTTTTTTGTAATATAAGCTTATCTATTCTTTTATGTTGAATTTTCTTTGTTGGTAAATGGCTTGCATTATAATTATTGTAATTTAACTTGTTTTTTCTTTTTGAGATTCTCAATTAAAAATAGTTTCTATTGAGAGGGAATTCTATAGCAAACTGCAGCATGAAAAGAACCTGCAAGAGATTCTCGATTATTTCGCTATTTCAAGACGACGCTTTGCTTGACTCTTCAGCATCTGAAATTGGATTAGAAACAGAAAGAGAAGCAGTAGCAGCAGGATAAGCACAAGGGAGGGAAGGTTGTAGTAAGTGCCTGGCCTGGCAGCTAAGAAGATTACCTTGCCTTCGTTATTAAGTTATCAATTGCTTTCAATGCCTCGGGCGATGCAAAGGATGCAGGACGCACTGCATCGGCTCAACGCACGCACAGAGAGACCAAGTGCAAGTCGAGCAGCTGCTGCTCACACATATATACTCACTGCATATAGTGCGTGTTCACTTATGTATTTGAGTGCAACTCTCGCTATCTCTCCCTTTCTCTCTCTCTCTCTCTCTCTCTCTCTTCTAATGCGCTCCGGCTAGCCATTGTGCCCCATTGTCAACATTGACGGCGACTCTACGGCATTTTGTTAAGGACCTTATCATGCAACAATGTTTCGTTCCATTCCGTTCCGTTCCCCTACACTTTTTCTGCATTATTATAGTATTCCCTTATATAAATCTACTTGGGGCATCATAATATTGTCATGCAAGAGGTAACCCTGAAAGGAATTCACGATGTTAATCTGTTATAAAATTCCTATATAATATATCTATATAATAATTAATAAATTAAATTAAATTAAATTAAATTGTTATCATTTGTAAACTTATACTTTACTTTATCCTTTCTAATTCCGTCGACTGTATTTAGTTGACTTTAAATGAAATTAAATAAATAAAAATATACTTCTCAAATAATACTAGCAGATCAGCTTTATATATTTTCCAATTCAATATACTTCTGAGAAAATCAATGCATATTCCTACATTATCATATTATACATAATTGAATTCTTTATTCCCATTCATATATACAATACCTATTGGGTAGGTTCTTCCAATCTATCTTAATATATTTTTCTGTGTATCTTCACACTATATTAAAGTGACTTTTCAATGTCGATCTATCTTCTTCATCCCTGACACAACTTCAAAAGGGTATTTCGTCTTCGTTGTGGCCAACTAGTCTCGTCATATTATTTGTATCTCTTACGTTTTTCTTGCCACCATCTGATATTCTATGAATACCAGCATTATGATTATTATTATTATTGTTATGGTCTTTTGCTGTCGACTTCTCGCATTATCTCCATCTCATCTCCCCTTCCCCCTTCTCCACCCACCATCTCTCTCTCTCTCTCTCTTATTGCCTTCACTTCTGCTGCTCTGCTCATTCAGATTTTTTGCGCAAAAGTTTTTAGTTGGATTCTCAGTGCGTTTGACGTCTCTGAGCTCAGCTAAGCCTGAGGTCGACGTAAACGAAGTTGAGGAGGGAGAGAAAGAGGAAGGGGGAGTGGGAATGGGAGTGGGAGAGGGAGAGGGAGACGCAGAGGCAGAGGGAGAGCGAGAGTGAGAGGGAGAAGCGACTTGTTACGGCTTGTCAGTTCGCTGCAGTGGTTTGCCTACACTGACAGCAGGCTGGGCATACTGAGTAGCCCATAGTATTGTTGTTGTTGTTATTGTTGTTGTTGTTTCTGTAGTTGTTGTTGCTCTTGTCGTTGTTGCTGTTGTTGTTGTTGTTGTTGTAGTCGTCATGCATGCGAATCCTTCAGCCTGTGCACAATTTCCTGCAGCCTTTTCATGCCCTTCGCACCACAGAGACATCACTTCTTGCTCTCTTTCTCCCTCTATTTTTCACTCTCTCTCTCTCTCTGTCTCTCTCTTGCACTGTGTAACTACAATTGTCTTGTGTCTTTATGTGCCAATATCTCTTTCTCTGTCACACTCTCACTGCTGCACATTGTCTCCCACTGTCTCTCTCTCTCTCTCTGTCTCTGTGTTTCTATCTGTCTCTCTTCCTCTTTTCTCTCTCTCTCTCTCTCTCTCTCTCTCTCTCTCTCTCTCTCTCTCTCTCTCTCTCTCTCTCTCTCTCTCTCTCTCTCTCTCTGTCTGTCTTTCTGTTCTTCTGTTTCTCTATGTGCTCTCTCCCACAGGATGTGCCAACGCTGCGCGACGGCGTCTTCCACATCGACTCCTTCGTCTTGGGCGCCCCAAAGAGCGCCATTTTCGTGGGATTGCCAAACGATTTCTTCGGCAATTTCGCCTACAATCTTGAACACGAGCAGCAGCTGCCCACCAACAACAACAGCAGCAGCAGCAACAGTTGCAGCAGCAGGAACAGCAGCAGCAACAGCAATCGCAGCAACAGCAACAGCTGCCAAGAGCAGCAACACAAGGCATTGCCCCTCGATGGGGGGCAACAGCTCTACGATTGCGCCTACGACTGCAGCTACGACTACAATGGATCAGATCAGCAGTCGAGCTGTCCCTACCAGCTGCAGTTGCAGCTGCAGATGGACATGGAAATGGAGGAGCAACAGCAAAGGCAGCAACGGGAGCAATTGCAGCAATATCTGCCGGCTGATGATGATGATGACGAGGACGATGAGGATGGGGAGGATGAGGACGAGGAATTCGATGATGGCATCGGCTTCAGCTGCGACAGCGACAGCGCCACCTTAGCCGAGCACGATCAGTTCATGCTAGTGGCCGCCCCTGCCGCCCCTGTCGCCCCGAACAGCAACAGCAACTCGCAATCGTTATCGTTATCGAACTCCTGCAGCAACTCATCGCTGCAGTGCAGCACACCGTCACCCTCCGCCACGCCCAGCGACGGCGGCACAGCGGCAAGCGGCTCACCCACATCCACTTCCAGTGCCATGGACACCATTATGCCGGAGCTGACACCACCGCCACCGCCGCCACCACCGCCACCACCGCTGACAACGTTGCAGGCGTTGAAGGCGAAGCCACGCAAGGGACTTAAACTCTTTGGTCGCATCATCTAAAGGCGACGCAAACTGTTGCACAGCCAGTTGCAATTAGAGTACACACACAGGCAGACACACATACAGACAGACACACACACACCCACACACACAGAGAGAGACACACTCGTACACACAGAGAGACAAACTCGTACACAGACACACAATCAATCCAGTACATTCGGCATTCACTCTCGCGCTCTCCTTTAAAATTATCCTGTTGTTTTCAACTGTGTGTGTACGCGTGTGTGTGTGTGTATGTGTGTGTATGCGTGTGTCCAGAGGTGTTAGGTCAGCGTGTAGAGAGAGGGGGTGTGGGGGGTGGCAAACTACCTTGTCTGCTGTTGTTGTCATTCACATCGATGAGGACCTTATTAAAAGCAGACCCCATTGCATTTCACATTGGCCATCCCAACACTGCCTACCCCCACCACGCCGCCTTCACCTCTACCTTGACAAACACAATATTGCAGAAATATCACTGCTTATGATACCGTAATTCATAATGATCAACAATGTAAAATTGCAACTCGGCATCACAAAATTAAATCAATTTTGAAACAATCAAAATTATCAAGCGATTTTAGCTATTGTCAAATAGGAAATCGGAAATTGAAAATTTCTCGCTTTTTTCGATTGTTTTCATTTTCTGAAAAGGGCTGATAAATTCGATAAATTGTGATTGGAACTAGTCAACTGGAGCAATTTTAATTGGCACAAGTGTGTAATCGATATATCTGAATTCACTTTATTATCTCAATTGGACACCAAAAAAAAAAACCTTTTCGATTCGCATCTTGAATTTGAATCGAAGTGTGGAATATTTTGACAAAAGCATAAGCTGCTAATCGGGTTTTGAAATACATATTGAGTGTGGAATAAGAGAAACTAAATTATACATATTCGGGGAAATTAATTGTTAATCAACATTTTTAAAATCTATTGAACTTACCGATCATTTTGTATACTATCTCATCAATATCTAGACTCTTATCAGGCAACTTTCTTTCTTGATATTGAACTGCATTTAAATATGAAATTCCTTTTTTGTTTTTTTTCTTTCTCTTCTCTGACAATGTCGCATATCAATTCCGCTTCCATCAATTCACAATCGATAATTGCGATAATCCGAAATATATAGCTTAGGAAAACATATGAAAATGTATGCAAAAAATAGTGAAAACAGATTTAAAACGAACTTCGCATAGATAACTATCAAATTGTAGAGGTGCTTAACAAGAAATGCAATTTATACCAAGAGCAAAAGTCTTAAATAACCAAAGTTAACCAATGTCAAACAATGTCAAACATAATAGTTAATCGATAGTCAATCTTCGATAATCCGTAGAACATTTTAAAATGAATATTAAAATACTCTATATACCATACATATATACTATATATATATACATATATATTTAGAATGTCATCAAAAAAGTATTGGGTTGAGCGAACAGAAACCGGTGATCATATGATCATAGGATCATGTATGGTTGATTGTGGTATACTTAACTTCTCTTCAATCTCACGCTCAGTTACATGACGATCCGATTCGATTAATCCCTAGATAACGTCATCATCAACTGCACTTGGCCGACCTGAACGTGGCTTGTCTTTGAGTGAAAAATCTCCCAAACGGAATTTGACAAATCAACTTTGACACTGTGTGTCTTTTAAGGCTTTGTTACCATACAGATCACGTAACTTTTTAGCAACCTGAGCTGCATTTTTCCTTTACGGAAATAATAAAGTAAAATATGACGAAAATGCTCCTTTGTGGGCTCCATATTTAAATTGCCGCCAAACAAACAAATATACAAAAAATTACGCGGGCTTTTTTTCTAAAACAAGCTAAAAGTGCCAGCTGATAACTGACAAAAGATAGAATGCAATAACAGAGTCATAAGCCGTTCAAAAAAATTATCAAAAAATTTTACGCAAAATCAAATCGGTTTCTTTTCGGTCAACCCAATATTCCCGATTAACGATTACGATTATTAGCCAGAGTTCTAGTGCAGCTAAAAGACTTTATCAAAAAAGCAATTTCCGATTGCTTAAACGATTGTTAATCGATACTCAAAGCAATGCAGACAGAGTTGCAAAACGAGAAAGCAAATCGACATTGGAAAAGTAACTGAAAGTTAAACAAAGCAAAGAGAGAAGGGAAGAGAGAAGCGAAAACGAAAATAGCGGACATAAAATTGCCTGTCATTTGCGTATTGAGCTGGCGCCTTTATGGCCATATGTCTGTCTCTCTTTCTTTGTCTCTTTCTAGCTATATACATATATATTATATATATTGTATATGCATATATTGGTAGCTTCTATTGGTAGCTTATGCAAACTGCGGGCAGCTTAAGACGATATCGCAATGCAATTGGAAATGGAATATTGTACAATAAACAGAGAGAAAATGGAGGAGCGGAAAGTGCACGAAATGTTTGGCTTGTGTATTTTATTATGAATGCGTGGGGTGGCTGGATGAGGATGAGGACGGGAAAGAGGAAGGGGAAGGAGAGGGGAGTGAGTGAAGGCAAGGCACCAACTGCCAACAGTTGCACCCTCGCTGTGCACCTGGTGTGCACTGTGTGCTTTATGCTATTACTCCTCTCCTTCGTCTGCCCGTCCGCCTTTCTGCCATAGTCGTCATTCTTGTGTTGTACGCCTCTGGGTACTTGCGCTCCTCCTTCTCATCCCTCTACTCCAGCTGCCCCTGCTGTTGTTACTGTTCCTTCTACTCCTGCAGCCACTCCTTCTTCACCTGCATACCCTGCTTCCACCAGTTCAGTTCATTTTCTGTAGTATTTGCGTATTTACGCTTCCTTTTAACGTTAAAAAACTGCACTGCGCTTGGCTACCGCCTCTCGCCCTCCCCTCACCTTCCCTCCCTCTCTGTTGCTTCTTCCCAGCAGAGTGAAAGGAGCTGACAGCCGATGTCGGTTGGGAAATGTTAAGTGTGAATATAACGCATACGCCGCGTTGTGCCGCACGGCATGTGAGCACTGCGTAACCCCCCTCTCCACCCCCCGTCCTTTCACTGCATAACAAGCAGTCTTTTGTCTGCAGCTTACCCTGTACCTGCCCCGCTGGACTGACGCCCCTTTCCTTTCCCCTTCCCCATTGCTTCTCACCCCTACGAAATTAATTGTAAATATTTATTATTATGCATATTTTATTGTCAATTGGCACTACAACTCTCTCTTTCTCTCTCTCTCTCTCTCTCTGTCTTGCATGCAGGAGCACATACGGGAGTCCAAGGAGAGCAAGCTGGACGAGATGGGACGCAACTCCAAGGGACGCTCGCGGGAAAACATATCAAGGTGAGTAAAGTTTATTTCAATAGAAGATATTCTATTGTCTCCACTAATCTCTCTCTCCCTCTCTTTCTCCCTCTCCCTCTCTTTCTCCCTCTCCCTCTCCCTCTCTCTGTCTGCAGGCAAAAGCACTCGCAGACCTCGCTGCAGATCCTCGATGATGTCTACTATCGCGAGGCAGTGCCCATATCCTCGCAGTCGTCGAAGGAGAAGGAGCACAGCATATTGCGCCGCCATGGGGACATGAGCCAAACGCAGCTCTCCGACGACGGCGAATCCTCATCGACGGCAACAGCGACGCACGAGATGCTCACCAAGGCTGCCATTGCCAGTGTGCCCCAGGCGAGTGCCTGCGACATGGGCTGCCAGACGAGGTAGGTACACGGAGAGGGGGAGGGCGTGGTCTGCTTCGTTGGTCATCAATGTCAGCGTCCCCTTAAGCTGGCCATGTGTGTGAGTGTGTGTGTGTATATAGAAACAATGGGATTACTGCCAGGCTGAAACGAAATGGGTATGGGCAGCACAACAGTGAGAGAGTGGGGGTAGGGAGGATGTGGCAGGGATTGGAAATCAAAACAAGAGCCGCAAACGGCGCCTGATGCGACTACAACACAAATCGATGCAAATATTTGTGTTTTCATGCAGGAGGTGCAGAAGGAAAGCGGAGGGGGAAGCAGCAAACGGACTCGGGGTTACATGACAATCATAAACATGACGCAAGCACACACGACAGAGATGAGCCCAGCTATGCAGCACTCACACACACACATGTCAGCCTCATTAGGAGCAATCATCGAGGATTGGGGGGAAGGGGGCTCATTGACTTATCATCTAATTCCATATAATGCCATAGTTCAATTTGATGGCGTCGCATCCAGAGAATCGATAAATATTGTAGTTCGATTTGCAGTTCGATAACAGCGCAATAACATTAACAGTACGCAGGCTTTGCTAACATAACAGACACAATTGCATTGTGGCAGTCACGATACATCGCGAACAAGTTCCACCAATCGATAGTTAAGTCGATGACCGACCAGCTGCAATCGAGTTAGAAACCACCGCTAAGAAAGCGACGCCATAAAGAGCTACACACAATTACGAAGATTAAAAACTATAGAATTAAGTGAAATAAATGAATAAACATAATTTGCCACTTAATTCCATAGCATTAACAGCAGTCGTCAGCCTTTAACTGCAATTAACAGTGCAATTAATATCAGTGGTAAACCAGGAGTTGTAGTATTAATTGCGATAGTGATAGTTATATTAGTCACAGTCTGATCACAGCTGTAACTGTTATATTTGACGTGCCACTTGAAAAATGATTGCTCAGACAACAATCAACTAAACAGTTGTCAGGGAAATAGATTTAAAGTTTTAACAGTGGCACAACGCACAGTCAGAATAAGAATTATAACAGTTATGGTTTTTGGTAGCACATCAAGGAAAACAACTTAACGAGGAACAGTTACCTTCAAAGTTGGTCTTTTACAAATATTTTATTATAGAATTGAATAAAAGTGCTTGTAGTGGGACACAATGGAAATAGTCACTGTTAGAAATAAAGGTAGTACAGTCACAGTTACAGTTGCTATTAAACTTTGTAAAATTAAAGTTGGCCCCACCTTCGCAGTTGCGTTCACAGTCACAGAGTTTCAGTAACAGTTACAGTTATAAAGACACAACTACAGCAAAAGTTTATACCGTATTTTAAGCTGCTGTCACAGTCTTACTCAATGTTTAAGAAGCAGAGTCACTGTTACTGATACAATCACGACTAAAACTAAGGAATTTAGCTACAATTAAAGTTAGACCCGTATTTTTAGCTGCAACTGCAGCTCAGTCACAGTTACAGTCCAAGAGGTCACAGTCACAGTTACTTACGCAGTCACAGTTACTATTTTATACAGTTACTGTTTAAAATGGCACAATATTCCCAGCTACAGTCACAGTCGCAGCTAAAGAAGACACAATCACAGCAGCAGTCATAGTTACTAAGTCACAGTTACTAAAGACACAATTACAGTCACTGTCAATGTTAAAGAAGTCACAGTCGCAGTTACTTATACAGTCACCGATACTTTTTAAGATACCAATGCAGTTAAAGTCCCAGTCGCAGTCACAGTTAGAGAAGTCACTGTCACAGTTAAGGAAGTCACAGTCGCAGTTACTTATACAGTAACAGTTCCTATAAAATATACAACTACAGATAAAGTTAAAGTTGCAGTCACAGTTAAAGAAGTCCTTGTCACAGTCGCAGTTACCACTCGCCTACAGTTACACACCATACATCGATAGGAGTACGCACACACACCTCAGCCATATTCCAGTTGCAGCATCTCCAGCTTCAGCTCCAACTCTGACCTTAACCCCGACCCTGCCCCTGACGCCACCCCCCCTTGCAAACGCAGTCGCAGGCTCTGCTGGCAGTGCGTTTACTCAACGTGTATGAAATATAAATAATGAAACGTATCTCTTCTCTTCTCTTCCGCTCCTGCCCTTTGCTCGTCCCTTCACCAACCTTTCCCCCACCCCACCCATTCTCCTATACACCAACCCCTTCCTCCTCCACTCGCTCTTTCCACAACTGCAGGGAATCGCTGTTTGCCAACAGCCCCAGTGCCGTCGCTACGCTAATGAGACAGAAGTCCAGCTCCTCATCCCTGGGCGCGGGCAGTGCCGGCGGAGGCATCGGTGGCATCGGAGGCATGCCACCCCCGCCACCACGTTTCTTCTCCACCTTTGGCTATGAGCAGGGTGCGCCAGCGCCAGGAATGATGCCACTATCGCCATCACTGCCCGCTACCACGCCGCCTCCACCGTCGTCCGCCCAATTGCTGAACACGCTGACGCGACGCAGCCAGTTGCAGCACTTGCAACACGCACCCTCGCCGCAAGAATCCCTTGAGCTGGAGGAGCGGCACAGCGGCGGGCAGCGCTCGCATTACGGCGGACTGATCGTTGCGTCAACCATCAAGCCGCACGAGATCTGCCACCATCATCATCAGCATCAGCAGCATCAACAGCAGCAGCAGCAACATCAGCAGCAATTGCAGCATCAACAGCAACTGCAACAGCAGCAGCAACTGCAACAGCAGCAGCAACTGCAACAGCAGCAATTGCAACACCAACACCAACAGCAACTGCAGCAGCAGCAGCAGCAGCATCAACAGCGGACGCATCACGCACATCAGGCTCCGAGTGTGGCGACCCGCCTGCCCCACATGCAACAGCAGTTGCAGCAGCAGAAGGGAGGGCACAGCAAAGGGCCAGGCGGGGGGCGGCAGTGGAGGCGGAACCGCTGGCGCAGTGGGAGGCGGTGCTGGTGGCAAGCCGCTGAAGAACGAGGAGTCCAAAGTGTTCATCGACATACGGAATTCGGCGCCAGACGTGATTATCATGACGTCCCATTGACATTTATGGATTGCCCGCCAATCAGCAGTAGCAGCAGCAACAACAATGACCAACACTGACAGCAGCAACATTGCCTGCAGCAGCAGCTGCAGCAGGGAGAAGAAGCACCAGCAGCTGGAGGCGGTGCAGGAGGTGCAGGAGGAGGAGCAGGAGGAGAACCACATGACAATGGCCGGCATATTAACCACAGCCGCAACGGCGCCGTCGACACGACACGGACATGAACACGGACTCACAGCCGGACACGGACACAGACACGGACACGGACAGGGAGACGAACACGAACAGAAGCACGAACAGGAGCACGGCGTCGCGCAATCAGACAGACGCACCACAGCAAGCGGCACTTTTGTGGCCGGAGAACGGAACAGAGTGTTGCCATCGCCATCGCATTTTGTTTGCTGTTGTTGTTGGTTTGTTGGCCCACTCCTTCTTTGGCTTTAAGGCCAGGTAATGTCTACAATTTTAGCTTTTTATTTTTAGCTGTTTAAAGCTGCTGCAGTGGCAGTTAGAGAAGTGCAACCTCTTTGCTGTCGCAACGCAGTTGCAACATTTGCAGCTGAAATTGGCTTGGACAAGCGACAGGCAAATTTCGCTTTAAACAATCAACCCACACACACACACACACACAGCCACAAACAGCTATAAACAGCGAGAAGGAAAGAAAGCGACAGAGAGAGAGAGAGAGAGGGAGCGGGGGAGCGGGAGAGCGGGAGAAGATAGTAGAAAAGTAGAGCAAACTGGCAAATGAACAGTGAAGTACAGTGGGCACTCAATAAATACAATTTGATTGTATTTGTGGTATAATTTATTGGATATACTAACATCAATACTGCGAAATATATAACTTATTTTGTGTTAATTTATTAATTATAATAATCTGCATAAATATTAAGAAACATAAATTCATTTTTGTTAGTCAGTTATTTATATATATAGAAAATAAATCATTGCATGAAAATGTTATTAAATAATGTTACCCAATTCATTTAAAACAATAATTTAATTTAATTCAACAAGGAATTAAACCAAGCAAAATGGTAATTAATTGTGCAATTAATTTAAATATATGATCTAATTAAGCTAAGGCAATTACAAATAATCACTAAGTGTTGCAAAATTAATTACTTGATATACCAACAAAAATTATTCAAATACTTAATTTATAATTATTAAAATTACTTAATTTGTAAACAATTGAATTACTAATCATTTGCGTTGGTTTAATTATATTTCATTTAATGAAACTCAAGCTAAAAAAATGGAATTATTAATACATTAATTTTGTACTTGTAAGTAATTTAAGTTTAATTTTCTATTATTTTTGCTTAAGCTGTACATGGTTAGCTATACTTTAATGATATTAAAGTATATTTAACTGACTTTGAATTAAATAATTAAATATTTTAACGGTTCCTTAATTACATTTTATATTTTTAAGTGTGCTGATTCAAGGAAATTCACTTAAAAATGCTTTACATTATTTATTTTGAATTAATTGACTTAAACGAATAAGAAATTCATTTAATTAAGTTAAGTTTACATGTAAATACAATTAAAAATATATTTATATATATATAAAAATATATTTAAAATTATATTTATTAATAAATTAAAATTGAAATGATTATACTAAAAATGATCATATCGAGTGCCCACTGTACACTGGCAACGCTACTTTGCCCACTGCGTGTATCCCTCCTGCTGTCCCTCTGGCCAGATATGGCAGACACTAAGCAGACGCTGGACAGGACAATGTGGCGCATGCAGCACATGTGCCGCGACAGTGGCAACACAACGCGAACAGCGTAACGCCAAAGGGGCGATAGTGATAGGGGAAAGGGGAAAGGGGAAAGAAGACGATGCGCACTGACCACGACAATCGCCTCTTGCCTTGTCCGCCCCCTTGTCACTCTCGCCCCTCTTGCGGTGGTGGCTGCTCCTGTTCCTGTTGCTTTACTTGCGGCTTTCATGCTCTATCAGGGACTTCTTCATTTACATGCATTACATACGTGACGACGATGGGGATGAGGATGACGATGGGGTCGCGGGGGGGCATGAAGGGAGTCGGTACGTTGCTGTCGCGACATTGCAAGCACAGACTGGCGGTCAGACAGTCCATCCGTCACGTGCACGTGCAGCACCTAGCACAAGTTACCACTGTCCACTGTCCACTGTCCACTGTCCACTGTCCACTGTCTACGATTCAGTCGTGCCACGTGCAACGAACGAACGAACTCCCCCTGCCCCTGACAAAGTGATTTGCTAGAAAATTGTTTTGTAAATGTTCCCCTGTGCACGTCGTCACGCTTACCACTCCACACCCGCCCCCGCCCCCGCCCCCCTCTCCACACCACTCCTCCCACTGATCATGTTTTAATCATTTAATTACATCGTTTTTACTCCTGTTTAGGGGATAGTGTGACCAGCTTACGTGAATATTTCAAAAGTGGCAATTTTATTTGCCATTTGCTGCGCAATCATCGTTGACCTTTGCCCTTTGTTTCTCTGTCTATCCCTGCTCACACTTTCCACAGTTTTTCCAAAACTGTCAGCTCGCAATTAGCACGGTCACTGTCGTGTTCAGCCCACAAACTTCACGGTTCCGATTTTCGATCACACAAACAAATCGCACAAAGTTGAGGGAACTTTTGGCCAGTGTTGGCAAAAGTTAAACTGAAAGAAATGAAAAAGTGAGAAACAGAAAAGAGTGCAATAGGTTAATGGCTGAAAAAGGCAACATTTTCACTAATTTATATTTTTTATTTATGATATATTGGGGTGACCGAAAAGAAACCGGTGATTTTGCATACAATTTTTTTTTTCTTTTCGGTCAACCCAGTATATACTTAATTTTTCTATATATCATTATAGTACCTGATTAAGATTTGGTAGTTTAAGCCACAATTCCTCAAATATTTGTTCCTCATGTCATGTCAAGTTTGATGATTGACAACTGATTAAAGCTCGATAGACGTATGGAACACCAGAACGATTTGTTGTGTAATGCGATTTTAAGAACAATTAAAAACAAAAAAAATACATATATAAGAAACAATTTGTTTCTTTTGAGACAACAGAAACAGAAGACATTTCCACTATGATATTGAAATTTGTTCCAAAGAACAGATCTTTTCGGAACAAGGCTGACCTGGCAACCCTGGTATACACACTGTATACATGTTTTCCTTATACCTTTATCCCATATACTGCCTTTGATTCGCCTAAATCAATGCCCACTCTAATCTGACAGAGAATTGCAACAACAAACGAAATTGAATGACGGAACAGACCCAAGGGAAAGGGAAGCATAAAGAGAAAGGGATGGAGGCATTAGTGTTGCAAGGGGGCGGGCCTGCGGTACTGAGCCGAAAGTGCCAAGCTATTTGATTGATTGAATTGAATGAACAACAACAACAACAAGGACAACAACAAGAACCATGACGACGAGGACATGGACAATGATGAGCACGCTAATAGGCAGCAAACAGGTGTGGCAGCAAACAGAATGGTGGTGCCACAACGAGAACACGATGGAGGGGGGGGGGGTGGTCGTTTGAAGGCACTCATTACTCATGACATGCGACGTTGGTCATGCAGCGTTTGCAATTTTGAGATCTCAAGCACAAAATCATTAGCGATATTAAAGGGTGATTACAAAGTCAAACTCTCAGATGCAGACGAAGTTGGAGACGACGACGAAGACGAAGGCAAAGCCAAAGCAACCAAAGACAGGTGGGGAAGGGGAGGGGAATGCGTTAAGTTCGAACCCAGCTCAAGTTGGTCACTTGGACAGTTGAATGTGTTTTAAATGGCGAACCATGAAATGAATTTAACATTTTATGCCGACCGCAAAACTCATTAAAAATATGAAAAGTGGTGAAAATGGTCAGGAAACTTTTGCTGAAGTAGGGACACAAGAGCCTGCCGTGTGTAAGAGTCTACTTTCTCTCTTTCTATCTGCCTTCGTGTGCGTGTGTGCACTTTCTCTAATTTAGTTTTTCTTTCTTCTTTCACTTTGCAGTTCATTTCATACTTTTGTTAACTTCGACTTTGTGTGCTACTTTATTATTTATATTGTTTCCACCTTATTTCAGTCGATTTTCACAGCCCCAACAGCAGTAGCAACAACAACAACAACAACATCTGGCACAACCAACGAAGCTGACCAACTGAACTCGCCATAGAAGGCGATAATTAAATATAATTGATTACGCCCCATACTGAATACAAAAACATACATACATACAATATATAGTCTATACTTACAGTCTGTCAAGTAACTCTTTACACAAATGTACATTACATTAACATGTGCATTTGAGTAAACTGTTACTTGACTGTGTGTATATATAGTGTGTTAATAACTCATTGTAAAGTCCACAACATATTCGAATTTAATTTGTTAAAACCCTGTCATTTCTCTCTCACTTCTCAAAGTCATTTTGTACATAAACTACAAAAATGCCCGCCAGTCTTACTGCAGGCTCGATAAGCTTTTTATACTCCAACACACAGAAAAAAATAAAAAAATAAAAATACTTTCATAACTGTTATACGTAGATGGGTTGGTATTTTTCTGTTGTTATGGATTTTAAATAACTCTTAGCTAACGGTAATTTCAATAAAGTTCAACTTCGAAACCCAAAATAAAAGCTAAGCTAAATAACGAATACATGAATACTATTATAAATGTAGCTACAGACACACAGTCTGTCAAGTAACTCTTTACACAAATGTAGATTACATTAACATGTGCATTTGAGTAAACTGTTACTTGACTGTCTGTATATAGATATATATTTTTTTGTTTTTCATTCAAATTTTTAGTGCAATTGTGTAAATAAATGTATGCGAAACTTAACACTAAAACTCAATAAAAAAAAAAAACCAAACAGAAAACTAACCAAACCGAAACTAAAAACTTGACGAATGATTTAGCGATTTAACTACAATAATTGATGGAATCACAAGTGTTTGTACTCGTAGGGTCAACAACATACATACATACATACATAAATATATAGATAAGCCTAAGGATAGTACTATACAGTTTTTTTGTAAAGAACATTTTTTGTAAACAAGACGATGAAGAAGAAAAAACAAGAACTAAGTGTAAAAATGAAAGCAAACAAAACGAATACTACAACTTTTATTAGATGTTATATATGTATATCTAATGCATACCTATCTATACAAACTATACACAGATATGTGTGTTTGTATATGTTTGCATGCACTTAAAATTTAACGAAACTTTTTTTTGCATAGCAATAATCGCATAAAACTAACGACTGCAAGTATGGAAGATAACTGTAAATGGAAATGACAGAAATCAAATAAATGAAGGCAGCAAGATAAACTTGTCTCTTTCCCTCTAATGCGTAAATGGTAATTCTTAAGTAAAATGTGTGTAAAAATAAACGATAAATTAATAAGATTTCAATGCGACTAAATAAAATTGATTGTGCAAAATGAGAAAAATAAACCACGCTGCGTTTTTATTGGCAGGTGAAAACTTCATAAAGAATTTTTGATGTACTTAATCTGCCAAGTTTTTATTAACCAAAAAACCGTTTTTTACATGAAGGAAAGAAAAAAAATAGAAAAAAACCACAGTCGCGCTGCACGCGACAGTGGGATACCCTTCGACCTATGTTCCGATGTAGTTTAATTTGTTAAATTCATACACATATACAAA
Source organism: Zaprionus lachaisei (assembly GCA_018901815.1). Taxonomy (NCBI): domain Eukaryota; kingdom Metazoa; phylum Arthropoda; class Insecta; order Diptera; family Drosophilidae; genus Zaprionus; species Zaprionus lachaisei. Next base: position 5,839,227 of record JAEIFI010000357.1, read on the forward strand.
TGCGCATGCTTTTAAATTATTGCCGACAGATGGCGCTCGCGCTTTGCGCTCGCAATCCTCCCTTGTTAGCTGATACAAGCACTTGGTTTTATGCACATACTTTCTTAAATAACTTCTGTGTTTATTGTCCGATCGGATTGCAATTTCGAGAATACGTAGATATTTTAATGAGCTTAGTATATGTTAAAGTCAGAAAGTTGTATCTTTTATATAGCGCTTACAAATTAAGTTCAAAAATTAAATTATTTATTTGCGGGGGCGGTGGGCGTGGCACATAACATTTGAAATAAACTTGATCAGCTTATACTACACAGGAGTCTTCCTATTAAATTTGGTAACTCTAGCTTTAATAATAGCTGAGATCTGTGCGTTCACACAGACAGACAGACAGACAGACAGACGGACAGACGGACATGGCTCAATCGACTCGGCTTGTGATCCTGAGCAAGAATATATATACTTTATGGGGTCTCCCACGCCTCCTTCTGCCTGTTATATACATTTGCACAAAGTTAGTATACCCTTTTTTGACCATTTTCAATGGTCGAAGGGGGTAAAAAGCTGAAACTTTTCTAAAAAATGAGATTTGATCCCTTCTTGGTCGGTGTATCTTTCTCTATAGAGCTTTCAGTTTTGGCACAAACACTTTCCTGGCACCCTTAGCTGTGACCCAATCCTAAATTGTGTTCTAAATAATGAAAGCTTTACCGGTTAAAGTTAGAAGCTTTATTTAGAGGGTCTGTCGTGGAAATAAATTTAGCTCCACTGTATAAGAGAATTTTGTTAAAACAACGAAAGTGGAAGTTAAGAATATTTGTTCCACACTTAACGAAAGTAAGTGAAGGGATGAAAAATAAATACAGGCCAAAATTAACAAAACATACGCGGTGTATATTCTCCAAACTCAACGAATTGTATAACGCATGAATTTTCGATACAAACTGTCCTATTTATGTTGCATATACGAATTATAAGTCTGGAACTTATTGCAATGTTAAGAAATGAAAGTATGTTGTGATTTTAAGCACACATGTTAACATTTACAAGTAATTTAGTAATATTAAGCAAACATAGGATTGACAAGACATTAATATAAATAAAGCAAAATATTATTAAAGCTAATTGTAGGCGAGTTAAATCTATATAATTTGTCATTATGAACATTACCCACTTAACGAAATACATATACAAGTTAAAACGCCTAACATGTGCAGTGAGGAGCACTGTAAACAGAGGAGCAATTCTGTAATGGGAACGCCTTGATTCAGTTTCGATATCTGCTTAGGCTATCGATTGCTTGCAGTTCTATTAAGATTATCAAAACTATTTAATACACTTTGAAAAGGGAGATTAAATATCCCGATGATCAGATTAAACAATCAATAACAATGGAAGCGACGGAAGACCAGCTGATACTAGCGACTGGTGGCTATGACCACACAATCAAAGTGTGGCAGGCCCACACCGGCAACTGCATTAAAACCATGCGCTTTGTAGAGACATCGGTAAGTGGCGCCCGCCGTCTGCTAATGCGTTTCCCGATTGTGATTGCAATGTGATATAAATTGCAACTATACTTATGTGTTTTTGCAGCAAGTGAATGCATTGGATCGCACACCGGACAAGACACGGCTAGCTGCCTGCGGTTATCAGTGCATTCGACTATATGATCTGGATTCAAATTGCACTGCGCCGGTCATCAATTTTGATGGTGTGCAAAAGAATGTGACGCGTCTCGGTTTTCAGGAGGATGGCAATTGGATGTTTACAGCTGGTGAGGATCATCGTGTACGCATCTGGGACATGACCTCAACCCCGCCGCATTGTTCGCGCGTCTTTGACTGCCAGGCGCCGGTAAACGCGGCCTGCCTGCATCCCAATCAGGTTGAGATCGCAATGGGCTCACAGAACGGTGGCGTCTATCTGTGGGACGTCAAGTCTGAGAAACATGAGCAGCTGATGCCCGAGGTGGATGCCTCCATACAGGATGTGGCCATCTCGCCCGATGGCCACTATATGGCTGCGGCCAACAACAAGGGCAATTGCTACATCTGGCAGCTGAGCAGCAGTCCCAACCAGCATCTGAGCACAATGTCGCCGAAAAAGAAAATCCAGGCGCACACACGTTCCATCCTGCGCTGCAAATTCAGTCCCGACTCACGTCTCCTGGTGACCACATCGGGGGATGGCACTGCCTGTATTTGGAAGACCGAAGACTTTAGCAAATGGCGTGAACTAAAGATCAAAAACTATTGGGTGTGGGATGCGGCATTCAGTGCCGACTCCAAATGGCTCTTCACCGCCTCATCCGATGGGGTGGCGCGTCTCTGGAAATTGCAGACCAAGGCCCCGGTGCGCGACTATACGGGCCACAACAAAGCAATTACAGCACTGTCATTCAAGGATGAGATCGTTGCCGATTAGCCTCATAAAAGCGCCTTTGCCTCAATAACTACAACAACAACATTAGCTATAGTTTTTGTACACTAGACCGAAACAAATTGTAAAAACATACGCCTTTTTATGAGGCCAGAGGTCAGGGCAGGATCAGGGCAAACAGATGCGCCCCCAGAGTGCCTGAAGATTGCAGAAGCTAGCAGAGTAGTTCCATTCCAACGGAATGATGCATACCAAAGTCGATGTGGAATCGATAATAGAAGAGCAAAAGATGAGATGAGATGGTGGAGTGTGGATAATAGAGCACACAGAGAGACGGCTTTGGTCATTTAAGAGGGTTCCGGTTCGGGTGCGAGAGAGAAATACAGAACTGAGCTGGCTCTACCTCTAACAAACAAATGCGCGCATTGCTTTTGTAGCGGCATTTTTCATAAATTTTTATATAATCTATATATATAGAAATATATTGCTGATTAAAATATACTTAGATAAGGGAATGCGATTTAATAAAACCTTATAGGCATATATATATATAATAATAAACATAAGTACATATATAAATACACAATCATAACTTGCAATTTGAAATGGACTTTTTGGAAAAGCGGGTGTGCGACAGAGACAGAGACAAAAACAATTTGTAGTTTCACAATTCAATATAAACAATTTGACAACAGGCCACAGTAGAGCCTGGATGAGGTGTGGGGGAATAAGACGGGGCGAGGAGCATACAATACAGATAAGGAAATAATAATAATGTTTAGATGAACAATTGACTGTATACTACTCCACATAGGCCACGTCCTTGGCCACAATTGACTCCTTAATGGGATCGGGATCATCGCCCAGCTTATAGCCCACAATGCAGGTGATGTCCACCGGTTTGCCCGTGGGATTCAGCAGCAGCATCACCTGGTTTATGGTCGCCGGGCGGAAAGGTTTATGCGGCGCCATTGCGTCATCAGTTGGCGTCAGTAAGCGCACCTTGCAGGGCTGCAAACAAGTAGGAGAGAGATGTAACAAGATTCGATTGGGCATGGCAGTGGGAGTAGGGGGTGTGTGTTACCTTCTTGACGCTCGCCTCGAACTGAAAGTCTTTGACTGGCTGGCGGCTTTTGTTCTGCGCCGCTATCACAATAACGGAGACATGGCGACTAGGCCGATCTTCGGTGAAGTTCAGGCTCAAATGCATGTCATCGTCGTCCAGCACCACACGCTCCTCGCACGTCGCCTGTATGTTATCCAGTTCGATGCAAATCTCGCTGAGATGCTTCACTTCCTTGGGTGCCGGCGCCGTTGGCAGTTGCTCTGCCTCTGTCTCTGGCTCATCCCCAGCCTCAGCCGTCTTCTCCTCCTGCTTTTTAGGCTCTGCCAGCACAGAACTCAATAATGGCACATCATCTCGCGCATTCGAGCCACAGCCTGCCCCTGCCCCTGCCGGCTGTTGCTCCGTCGGCTTCACCTGCATGCGCTCGCGCACTAGATCATTGAGTGTCAACTTCTCTGGGTCACGTTTAAAGCTACTCATGCGCTCCTGAGAAGTGGGAAGAACCTGCTGGAACAGCTCCTCGCTTATCATATCGATAGCGGGCATTTTGCGATTCAAGCTCGATATCTTGCCCTGCCCAGCAGCGCCAGCGCCATTGGCCAAACTAGCGGCAGCATCGCCGTTGCCAATGCTGCTCCCGCTGTTCTTTCTGGGACTAAGCACTTGCGGCTCCAGCAACTCTACGCCGGGCAGAGGCTGAAAGGCATCGCTGCTCTGCTGCTTATGCTGCTTCTCTTCACTCTCGGCCAGGGCACTGCTAAAGATGTCGCTTAGATCGGCCAACGAATTGGGCCTTGCCTCTACCTGGCTATTTGCCGCCGAGGCGGGCGCAGGGGCAGGTGCTGTGGCACCATCGCTTAGCAAGAGATCACCCAGCAATTCGTTAAGCAAGGCGGCATTGTTGGAGGAGCTGCTGCCAGGTGCTGCTGCTGCTCCAGTTGTTGTCGTTGTTGTTGAAGATGCTGCTGTCGATGCCGCTGCAGCTGGAGCGACACCTTTGGTGGGCGAGGGCACCAGCTGCTTGTATCGTGCCATAATGGTAACCAGAGCCCCATTCGTTTCCAGCGTATCCTCTGCAATGGAATAGAGGAGAGAAGAAGCTTAGAGATTCGATGTCGACACGATTCACGGCGTCTCGACTCACCTATCAGCTGAGCATCGGAATCGCCCAGAAGCTCGGGCAAGTGCTGGAAGATGGGCTTGTGTTTCTTGCAGCTCACGTAGAGCTCACGAATGGTCTCTTTGACATCACGATCGCTGGGATTATACGTGTCCAGCATTTGATTGAGCAGCTGCATTGTCTCTTGCACCTCGCGCAGCACAAGACGATGCTGGGCGAGCAGATCGTTCCGTCTTGCTTCCTGCGCCATGCGGTACTGTAGCAACAGGTTGGCCCGCTTAAAGTTCTCCGGATCCTTGCTCTTGATCAGCTTGGCGAACATCGCCTCGTCTATGGTGCTAAGGACACTCTCACGCTTCGCCACCGCCGCTGCTGTCTGGCCATGTTCGATGTCGCCCTCTTTGCGCAACATCTCGTACGCATCGCGGACTTTCTTCAACTGTGGAAACTCCGTTGTCCACAGCAGCAGGCACTCCATGATGCGCTGCTTCACCGGCAGCGGCGTCTCGGCGCCTAGGTATTTTTTTGAAACCAAACGTATTAGCTCGTTTAGAAAGCGGAATTTTGAAGCCTCATCCTGAAACACATTGCCACACTGTGTCATGCATTCCTCCAAGAGCTGAGGGAAACAAAGAATTTCATTTGTCTTGCAAGAAAAACCGCAAATAAAGTGAATTGTATGTGTGTTTGTGTGGGGGGAGGGAGGGTGTGTACATATGTATGTGTAAGTGCGTGACTGTCATTGAGTGAAAAGCTGTGAGTGTGCGTGTGCGGCATCACACTTACCGCAATTGCTCTGGTCGCTTCGGTTACGTTGCTGGAACGCACTTTGGCCACTATCATTTCCTGGGCTTTATGCACCAACTGGGCATTACTGCGCACCACAATGCAAAACATCTGCACGCCCAGCTCATCAACGCGCTCCTTAGCCGGATTTGTAGCGCGTTCTGTATGTGAAAATCATAAAAGAACCCCATATACAAAGGGTTATTAGTGGGGTAGAGGTAGGGGTTTCAGGGGAGTTAATGGTTTGCCGAAATAAAATCAACAGAAAGCAGCTGTGACAATATTTATGGGAACTCACCGAGCATTTCGGACATAATACTTTCGTCGGTTGTCATCTTCACATCAAATGCTGTTCAATCATCAACTATCAACAGTTATAACTGAAAAATTAAGGAACCTACGTTATCCGGTGAATTTGAACAACAATCACATTGTTGTTGTTGCTTTTATTATTGCTAGAGCCGTGTCGTGCATATTGACATCGTCACACAACGTATCGATAACACGTTTCGTGTTTGATTATGCCGCGTACGCTGTTAATAACATAATTCAATAATGTCAAGACCGAAATGTAGCTTGGCGCACTTATTTATTATAATTTTAACATGTTCTTGATATTATTTGTATTTTCATTATTATAACGTTATTATTATCATTGTTATTATAACATTTTTATTTTGCATTGCTTAAATTAGCTCCATGGCTATTAATGGTGTTTACCAGTTTGAATTGTGAATGACATCGTTGGTAAAAAACATATTCTAAATAAATATACATGTTATTTGAGGTTCAAATATATTTGTAAATTATTTACTATTTAATGGAAAGTTCATTTAATTCATACAATATATAATTCGATAAAAAAAAAGTGTCTTAAAGACATTCATTGCAGCCCTGCGTTTGAAATACAACCCTGTGCCATAGCCGGAAACAAATTTTTGTAGCATTGCCGCACACTGCTACAACATGTTCTTTTCCAGGCGTACGCCTTTGCGCATACATCGTAGACCGATTTCTTCCGTGAAAAATGTAAGATATTTTTGTCAAAATAAACGTGTATAAACAATAAAGTGTTAGCAAATCATCGTAAATGCAATATTTAACGCAGATAAGCCAATGTTTTGTGAAATGCGCTGTGCAAATTAACATAATAAGCATTGATTTGATTAAACCACACACTAGTGAGGTTAAATACGGCGATGCGCGTTTTCTTATTTTTTTTCACCCATTTTTTTTATGTTTGTGTGCGTGTGCAGTGTATGTGAGATGTGTTCACACGTGTTTCAAACGAGTAAAAATGAAATTTAAATTGAATTTTCTACGTCCAAAACTAAAACCGCAGCAGTGAATCAAACGCCGTTGTGGTATTCAATTGGACTAAAGTAGACGCCATGGTTTACTATTCCTCTTAAGGGCATCGGCTCAAAGATTAACCTTAATAAAGTCAAAAATCAACAACAGCAATAATAACAACAACATGATTTGATATATGTATATAAATATATTCGCAACATATATATTAATGCGTATCTGAATCGTATTATGTATTTATTTATGAACGTGTCTCACATTATTTGCAGCATGGCCGAAGTAGCTGAGAACGTTGTTGAGAATTTCGAGGAGCCGGCACCAGTGGAGGCTGAGGCTGCCGAGGCTGTGGTCGACACAAATGTGGTTGCCACCACCGAACTGCCAGAGATCAAGTTGTTCGGACGCTGGTCGTGCGATGATGTGACTGTAAACGACATTTCGCTGCAGGATTACATATCGGTTAAGGAGAAGTTCGCACGCTACCTGCCCCATTCGGCTGGTCGCTATGCCGCCAAGCGTTTCCGCAAGGCCCAGTGCCCCATTGTGGAGCGTCTGACCTCCTCCCTGATGATGAAGGGACGCAACAACGGAAAGAAGCTGATGGCTTGCCGCATTGTCAAGCACTCCTTCGAGATCATCCATTTGCTCACTGGCGAGAACCCTCTGCAGGTAAGCATACAAACTGACCTCATCTATCCACTTCCTCCCTAGTTTATCTACCATTTCCTACCGTACCATGCTAAACTGCGCCCATGATACAAAATAAACCTACACGGGCGACAGGTAGAATGTGTACGAAGAGCAACACATACGTTTCAATATCCTAGTGCTCGAAGATGTCACTCTTCCCGCTCTCTTGGAACTTGAAACTACAACCATACAATACAGAATCAAAGAGCTCTTCTCTCAAGTCTACCTCAATGCCAGGCGATCATCTTTCAGATTGAATTGAGCATACCTAACAAATAGACTAATAGAAAGGCATTGTTTTAATATCCTAGTGCCCGAAGATTTCGCCCTCTTCCTGCTCTCTTGGAACTTAAAACCACATTTTCAACCCGACTCTGCATCTCGCTCTATATCACTGCTCTCTTGGAACTTAAAACCACATTTTCAACCCGACTCTGCATCTCGCTCTATATCACTGTAGTCCTCCTCAATGCCAGACATAAGCAATTCCTCGCTGAACTGAGCATCTTTCTCAAAAAGGACTAATAGAAAATGAAAGTTTTAATATCCTAGTGCCTGAAGATATCACTCTTCCTGCTCTCTTGGAACTTAAAACTACACTAAGCTCTTTAGACAATTGTGATCAAGTCCAAAACTAAAACCGCATCTGTGATTCACACGCTGGTGTGGTATTCAATTGGACGACAGGAAACCCCATGATTTACTATTCCTCTTAAGGGCATTGTCTCAAAGATGTAACCTTAATAAAGTTTAAAATCAACACGAATTATAAATAACATTCCCATTTGGTCACTCTGTAGTCCTCCTCAATGCCAGTCGGCTTATTTCTTTACTGAACTGAGCATATTCTAAAAAAGGACTTAGATTGAATGAGTGTTTTAATATCCTAGTGCCTGAAGATGCCTCTCTTCCTGCTCTCTTGGAACTTAAAACTACATTTATTCTGATACAATACAAGGGAAATCGTCGGATAATTCTGATCAAGTCCAAAACTAAAACCGCATCAGTGATACACACGCTGGTGTGGTATTCAATTGGACCACATTGAACCCCATGATTTACTATTCCTCTTAAGGGCATCGGCTTGAAGATGCAACCTTAATAAAGTTTGAAATCAACACTATTTATAAATGAATAAACTCTTAGCTGGGTTAGGTTAACACCTTTGTAGTCCTCCTCAATGCCAGGCAGCTGAATTCTCGTGCTGTACTGAGTATATCTAAAAAAATGGACTAATATTAAATGAGTGTTTTAATATCCTAGTGCCTGAAGATATAGTCCTCTTCTTGCTCTCTTGGAACTTAAAACTACAACTCAATGAAATCCAATAGTGTTTAAGAATTTTATACCATCCAGAGTTGATCTGATTCTAATGTTTGTTCTATTCTATTTATTTTAGGTCTTGGTGAGCGCTATCATCAACTCCGGACCACGTGAGGACTCCACACGTATTGGTCGTGCTGGTACCGTGCGTCGTCAGGCTGTGGATGTGTCGCCCCTGCGTCGCGTCAACCAGGTGGGTTATCAATTAGATGTCAATAATGACAGCAACAACAGTTTGAAGATTGGCCTGCCAACGATGGCGTGCAGTTCGAACAGCGACTGTGCGACTTATAAAGCTGGCCAGATTAAATATCTATCTTATCCGTAGCGTCGTAATGTGTAATTGCAGACATTTGGCGTATGAACTGAAGAGACATTTCATGTTCAAATTGATGTCATTCCAATTAAGTTCTATTGTTATTTAATGCATCTCTCTCCCTTTCTGTCTTCCTTTCCAGGCTATCTGGCTGCTGTGCACTGGAGCCCGCGAGGCTGCCTTCAGGAACATCAAGACCATTGCCGAGTGCTTGGCCGATGAGCTCATCAACGCCGCCAAGGTAAGCAGCAGTCACACTAATTCAACAAGTGTGTCTACTCTAATGCCACGCATTGTATTTCACAAGTGTGTGGCCTCGCTTGTGGACAAGATCAGGAACTTATGTTCGGCGTACATTGCCATTTAAAGGGGGCAGGGTATTCAACGTGGCCTGCTTTTCTGTAGCGTTCGTTACACTTGCCTATAACTTACCTAGTTGTTTAGGGAATACATACCCTGTATTTCATCCGTCCAGTCTAATTCTACGTCATGTCACTGGGATATTGACGCAGACTCGCTTTTGGACAAGATTAATTAAATGTCTTTTATTATCCTTGTGCTTGCGGCAATTAACCAGCTCAATGCACACGAGAAACGTAGAAGAACAATTAATAATATATCTACATCAGATCATAGATCATATTCAGAAGAGGCCTGCTTTGCTTTCCCCTTAATTGTACTTAGTTTTATCATATTTAGTCTTTTATCCGTCCAGTCTAATTCTACGTCATGTCACTGGGATATTGACGCAGACTCGCTTTTGGACTAGATTAATTAAATGTCTTTTATTATCCTTGTGCTTGTGGCAATTAACCAGCTCAATGCACACGAGAAACGTAGAAGAACAATCAATAATATCATCTTCATAAAATTGTATTATTTATAATGTTTGTATATACTTTAATGTCTTTTTATTCTTCTAGGGTTCATCCAACTCTTACGCCATCAAGAAGAAAGACGAATTGGAGCGTGTTGCCAAGTCCAACCGTTAAGGAGAAACAACCCAACATCAATTACAACATACAAATAACAAATACCGTTGGTTTAATGTCCGATTAAAATTTGATACTTTAACGTTTCGTGTAAATTTGTATGTAGCTAAAGCGTTTTTATCAATTTTAAGCGTGCATTGAGTGAACTGGTTGGGTTACACATGAGACAATGTTCAACAAATAAATCTGTGTAAAAGAAAACAAAATTACAATAGGACACGGATGTTTTTTTTTTTTAATAGCTCTAGAGTTTATCACTATAAATAAATATGACTTGTACGTACTCTCATACATACGTCGTGACAATACGAAGCCGTTCTTCTTAATCGATCACATTTGTGCCAATCGATACAACGCGGAAGGCGTGTTGCGATACTCAGTTTTGTATTCGATGACGATTGCGGCAAGAACAGCTGATAAGCTAATTGCACGGTGGCAATATTGCTGGAATTACAGCGTTGCCAGCTGTGTTACTAGCCAAAAGACGATTATTATTATTTACTCTAGCTCGTCTAGGTAGGTAACGGGAATATAAAATTTAAAACTACTTACACAATTATTGCTTGTGTGTCAGTATTGAATTTATGATTTTTTTAGCTGCACTTATTCATGATGAAGCAATTTTTACCATTCTGGTAACGCTGTTGTTTGCCGCCATATTTGGAGAGTTGCACAGAACTCTGATTTGAACCGCGCATTTGGTTGATTGGACATTAATAAATACAATAATTGAATATATATATACATATTAATTGTCAAATCAAAAGTAAAATGTTCAATGTGAATACTGTCATTGAAACTCAAGCACTCAGCACACTTTCCAGCAGTAGCAGCAACACAAATCGAGTAAATCAGCCACGACATAGTCAGTAAGTAATGAAATACATAAATAAAGAATAATTCTGGCATTTAAAATCACGGAATTTGTCTAACACAGATTCCATGACCACAAACGTATTGAGAAATATTGCAAGCAAACTAATTTGTCCGACAAAATTAAAGAGGCATTCAATAGTTTTGTACTGAAATATACGCGCACGCGCAAGCCAGAGGAAGCTTTGGCGCCGCTATTAATACGATTGGATTTTGAATTTACTGAGCTGGTGAAGCACGGACAGGAGCTGCTCTACCTTGCCCTGCGCGAACCTTTGCAATTTGCCGATGCCATCAAGTACTCTGTGTATGCCCAACTGCGTGAACTGCTGAAAACCGGCGTGGACAGAGACAGAGGAGTGTCGTCCATTGACATTGCGCAAGTGCACATCCAGTGGCGTCTGCTGGGTCTGCCACAACAGCCGAATCTGTTCTTCACGCCCACAAAATACAAGTGTCCGCTGGGCCTGTCGCTGCTGCTGGGCGTTTTGTCCGCGTACACACCACCCGAGATATTGGTGTAAGTAGCGCTTATGTTTAATGATCTTTTCAACCTTCTCTTGTTGGTTTTCTAGCCTGCAATCCATTTGGTATTGTGCCAGCGGCTGCATGCGCAACGGCATCCAGACGAGCTGCACAGAAGGTGAGTAGATGTCACATACATACATATACTATATACCATACTATGCCTGGTGTACCTTATCCAATTTGTTTTGTCAATTTTGTTATATTGTCATTCCTCACTTCGTGTTCGGCACCTGCCATTTTTCACATTTTTTAAGTTTCTAGTAGAACCTACACTTATTACTCTCCGCACTTTCGATCTGAGCAGATACAAAATAATATTATTAATATTGATCCTTCATTGTGCAGCTCCATTGTGCCCGAACTGCCAGCGGCCTATGAGCGAATACCAAAAATTGCGCGTCACTGAAAACTATCAATTGCTCTCGATCTTGCCCAGTGCCTGTGCACAGAATCCACGGGAGATTAATCGCATTTATCGGCCCATTATAGTGCGCTGTCAAGGTAGATGAAAGGACTCACATTGAGGCGATGATTGAACCTTCTTTCTCCTCCCTTCTGACAGATCACACCTACGACTGTGACTTAAAATTGGGCGCCATTTACGAGATCACTGGATATTTCAATAGCACTGCCAGTACCTATCAGTTCGAAGCATGCCATCTAAAAAGTACGTAAAGGGCGCACGGGCTCGTCCTCAGCCAGTTCAGTTGTCTGACTTTCTGCGTGCCGATGATGATGAACCGGCAATTCAGGAGGAGCAGGTTCCACAGCCTCCCAAGAAACCAGCGACAGTAGCACAGCTGTCGAACAAGACATCAAACACATCCTTTGCATCCATATTGTGAGTGGCAAATCTGATTGTTAATCTCCTTATTAGTTGTTAATCTTGTCATCCTTTGCAGATCACAAGTCAGTCCCATTGTAAGTGGCAGCAGCAGCGGGGTACAATTACCAACCCAGGATCGCAGTTGCGATGGTCCACGAAAGGCGAAGAGTGTTTCGTTTTCACCCGACGAAGATGACTTTCCTGCTGTGGGTGCCATGCGCAGCAAGAAAGCAAAGCTCAGTCCCTCTGCCAACGCGGGCCAGTCGCCGTCAGCAGTAGCAACTGAGAGACGTTCAACTATGATCAACAGCAGCAAGCGCGTGGCCAACCAGATGTTGGTAAGCAAGTGGCTCAAAACAGTGGAACGCTCCAGTGATGGGCCCACGACTCAGACGACTCAGTCGCAGCAGCAACATTCCTCAGTTCAGTTCCAACAGCAGTCGCCGCAGCAGACTGTACTCCCAGCCCAGTCGAAGCAACGAAATCAACAGCAGCAGACTCTACTCCCAGCCCAGTCGCAGGAACAACAACAACAACAGCAGCAGACTGTACTCCCAGCCCAGTCGAAGCAACAAAATCAAGAGCAGCAGACTCTACTCCCAGCCCAGTCGCAGCAACAAAATCAAGAGCAGCAGACTCTACTCCCAGCCCAGTCGAAGCAACAAAATCAAGAGCAGCAGACTCTACTCCCAGCCCAGTCGCAGCAACAAAAACAACAGCAGCAGACTCTACTCCCAGCCCAGTCGAAGCAACGAAATCAACAGCAGCAGACTCTACTCCCAGCCCAGTCGCAGCAACAAACACAACAGCAGCAGACTCTACTCCCAGCCCAGTCGAAGCAACAAAATCAACAGCAGCAGACTCTACTCCCAGCCCAGTCGAAGCAACAAAATCAAGAGCAGCAGACTCTACTCCCAGCCCAGTCGCAGCAACAAAAACAACAGCAGCAGACTCTACTCCCAGCCCAGTCGAAGCAACGAAATCAACAGCAGCAGACTCTACTCCCAGCCCAGTCGCAGCAACAAAAACAACAGCAGCAGACTCTACTCCCAGCCCAGTCGAAGCAACGAAATCAACAGCAGCAGACTCTACTCCCAGCCCAGTCGAAGCAACAACAACAACAGCGGCAGACTGTACTCCCAGCCCAGTCAAAGCAACGAAATCAACAGCAGCAGACTCTACTCCCAGCCCAGTCGCAGCAACAAAATCAACAGCAGCAGACTCTACTCCCAGCCCAGTCGCAGCAACAACAACAACAACAGCAGCAGACTCTACTCCCAGCCCAGTCGAAGCAACGAAATCAACAGCAGCAGACTCTACTCCCAGACCAGTCGCAGCAACAACAACAACAACAGCAGCAGCAGACTCTACTCCCAGCCCAGTCGAAGCAACGAAATCAACAGCAGCAGACTCTACTCCCAGCCCAGTCGCAGCAACAACAACAACAACAGCAGCAGACTCTACTCCCAGCCCAGTCGAAGCAACGAAATCAACATCAGCAGACTCTACTCCCAGCCCAGTCGCAGCAACAACAACAACAACAGCAGCAGACTCTACTCCCAGCCCAGTCGCAGCAACAACAACAACAACAACAGCAGCAGCAGCTGCCTTCCCCATCTACACATGCAGCAAGTGCACCACCAGTAAGGCGGCCATTCGTTGCATATTCCGGGGAAGCAACCTCAGCCAACAAAGTGACACCAATGCGGGGAGCATTCAAGACTGCCATGCATCATCAGCGTGCACAACCTCAGCAACAGCAGCAGCAGCAGCCACAGCAGCATCTTGCTGTAGTCTGTTCAGCAGGACAATTGGATACAGCAAGTGCTCCCGCAGTGCAGCAGCGTCCCGTTTGTGCACCTTCCGCTGAATTTCAGTCGAGAAAGGCGCCTACTCGGCCATCAGCAACTGCCACAGCTCCTGAGTTCAACTACCGCCCATTCAGGAACAGCAACCAGTCAATTATGTCGCCCCAAGTCGCACCTCCCACACGCAACAGCAATCAGCGTTATGCTCAAAGTCCCGGCATATCATCCAGTGGTCAATCCTCTTTACGATTCAGCAACAGTGCGCAACGTATGCAACGCCAAACCTATTGGAGGAGTCAAAAGTCATCGGCACGGAGTAAATTGGACATCATTGCTGATGCATTCTTTGCTGCAGACAGGTCACCACCCTCATCCTCTTCCTTGTCATCACAGTACCCAGGGCGGCAATCCTTCGATCTGTCCCAATCCCAGCCGCAGTCGCAGTTGCTAGCGATTGCATCGGGCAGCAAACTGAACTGGAATGCCTGCGAGTTTCATCCAAAGCGAACGGGCGCTACTGAAGAGAGTCGCCCCAAGAACAGTGCCATGATAAGCGTAAGTACAGACTGCCGCAATGCATCTTCAGCACACTCTCTCTCTCTCTCTCTTCACGTACTTCTCAATTGTCCAACAGGAGCGGCGGCGGCGACAGCGTTTCTATCGCACACTCAAGCCGAACGCCTTGTTCGAGCTGGTCTCGATGCCCACAGATGCATCAGGAGGCAACAGCTTGAACGAGACGTGCGCCAGAGCCGAAGACAAAATGTCTGGACTCAGCGATAATGTTAGTCAGTCGGATTTTCGGCATACCAGCCGCGGAAACAGCATGGAGCATGACACGCAGTCAGGCCTCGAACAGGATACCCAGCAGCAGCAGCAGCAAAACGATCGGACGCTTTTAAATATGGATCCCACCCCACAGCAGACACAAGACGATTTCTTCATTGATTCTGATGAATCAAATGAGAACTTGAGCATGATAGAGGCCTCATTGCCGCCGGCATCTTCTCTACCGGTGACACACGATCAGACTGAGGCTGTGCCACAGCAGCTCAAGATGTTCTCCAAGGATAGCGTAAAGTATTACAATCTGCAGGTGGACATGAACTTCATGCCGCCAAACATCAAGCGACTCTATCGCACCATTTGCGACAACTTCTCGGACTATGCGTTTGTGTACGCACTGAGTGCCCAGCTCTGCCAGGATGAGGTGCCCATGTTGTGTTTTGTCTATCTGAAGATGGCGTTGCTCTGCAGCCTGGCCAGCTTCGAGGCCGATGAGGTGCGTGCACCCATCTCGTTGTGTGTCATCTGCAACGATAGCAGCATTGCACACAATCTTCTACAGAGCATGGGACAATTGGCACAGCGCTTTGTTGGCGCCCATGAAGGGGGGCAGCAGCAGGCATTTTCGGCACTGCCAACGCGTCACACGTGGGTGCAGGCAATGCCGCTGCTGATGGCCCAGCAGGGTGTCTACTATGCCGGCGACTGGAATCGCTTGTCGCGCGATCAGGCCGAGGAGCTAGAGAAATGTCTGGAGAATGGCAGTGTCACCATACAGCAGCAGAGCAACACACAGATGCTCGAGACAGCCATTTGGACCTATTGGCAGCCGGAGAATGCCGTAAATGAGGCACAGGCTTTTGCCAAGCTTTGTCCGTAAGCCGCCAACATAAAATTCTCTATATATTCCCTTTGTATGACCTTCTCTGCTTAGGATCTTTGGCATGCCCGTCTACATGGGTGATCATGGCAAGGATACCATGGCTGACTTTGTGCTGCGTCAGCATAGTGCAGTTAAAATCGATTTGCAATCGTTGAAGGATCCTTTTAACATCTGCAACGAGGACATGAAGTCGCTGCTGGAGATCATTCATCAACGTGAAGTACAGTTCAGTGAGCGTGCAGAGCATTTGCTCAAGAAGTATTACGTAGTATCACGCGTGTTGCAGCCGAGTAAGTGATCAGCAACTCTATTTCTATCTCTTTCATATACATGTATTTTACCTCTCTCTCTCTCTCTCTCTCTCTCTCTCTCTTTCTTTTTCTCTCCCTCTCCTACAGCCGCCTTTAGCAGCAAAACCTACGTTGTGCTCAAACAGTTTGCCGAATCTCTGGCCAAACTGGCCATGCGCCTGGATGTGATGGAGCAGGATGTGATCGGTGCCATATTCCATTGCGAGCACTTTGTGCGACAAATTTTCGGAGCTGGCGACTTTCCACCACCAGCCGTGTGCACTTTGAACGTCATTGCCAAAGTGGATCCCTATATGAATGGCTTTACACGTTGGTTGTACGACTATCTCGATCGTTACGAGGAGAAAGTGCTTTAAAAATATTTCTACAGTTACAAACGAATATCCAATAAGAAAGAGAAAAGAGAACTTTCCCCATCCTTTGCTGGTATAAATTAGTTAGATTACCTTATTTGTTTATTATACATTTTGAACGTATGTTTACAATCGCATTCCATATACCCATTTTGTACTAAAAACACCTTAGGGGAAACAAACAAATGACCGATCTTTCTTATTTGTTAGAAGATTCCTTTCTGCGGATATGCGTTGCGTTCCTAAATTAAAGTTCATTTCAAAAATTAATAGACCTTCAACCTTTTTACTACTACTACGTGTATTCGTTCCACTGTAAATAAAACTTAATGCTTCTCGTTGTATATTAAATTAAAAACAATTTGATTTATTCACTATTTTTGCCGTGGCGACATACATACATATTTGCCTTCTTTAATTCGGTTAATGCTTTTTCTTTCTTTTCTCTTTTTTCTTTTTTGATTATCGTTTTCAGTGGCCTGAGCACAAGATTTGTATAAGTTCCGTATTTGTTTAACACTTGTCTTTCCTCCACAGAGTTCTCTTCTAAAAAAAAAAAAAACCATACACACATATCGTGTACGATGAAAGTATTTATAAATACATATAAATATACATCAAAATATATTGTATAAGCATAGTCAAAGGGTAGTTATTAATGTGTATATAGATAGTTTACGTTGGGCTCTCTCTCATGTTGGTATCGTATAGTTTTATAGTAAATTATTTGAATACAAAAATAATGCTTAGCCTTTCTAGATTATATGACAAATTAAAAGCATACAAAATACATTCTTCACTTTGGTCCAGTACTGAAATCTCGGATTCCGTTAGTTACCAAAATTGGTTGCTTAGTTTCTCTTGGGTGTCTGCGTTCCATTCCATAGTTCTGTCCTATTTCTTTCATTCTTTTGAGTAACCTAATGCCTTAGACTCTACACTGACGTTGAGCTGTCCTTACATGTCTATAAGTTTACAGTTATAGTTAAAAGTTTACAGTTGAGCTTATACAAGTTCGGTGTGTGTGTGTGTGGGGGTGGACTATGATTACAATATCTATATCTGAATAGATATAGTGCCTGGTTGATCAATAGTCCAAGTTGCCCTGTGCTCCGGTTATTATGGCATCTATCCAAATGCGGGCCGCCGCATCAGAGGCCGCCTGCAGATTGTAGCTACGCTTCTTTTGTCTTTACAATGAACGTGCAGTGCGGCCGCCCGCTCTTCGAGGCATTCAGATGATCCAGATATACCTCGTCAATGGTCTGCAAGTATCGCAAATTGCTTAACTACTCTATTATTTATTATTGTTTACACAACTTACGGCAAAGTAGGCGCCGCCGCGTGGCTTCCGTTCTGACTTATCCGAATAGTAGATGAGCGCACTGCGCTGTCGATCCAGTACAAACCAACGCCTCGACCAGGCATGAAACGTGGCGCCCAACTTGTGCAGATAGCTATAAAGATAAGGTATATTATAGCACATTAAATATATGTTGGGGGGAGGCTCAACTTACCCGCGACAACTGTGCGCATCGACAAACACGTGTGGACAGAGATCAATCTGATGTCCAGCGGTCTCGATATGATGTCGCAGATTCAGATCGGGCGAGAAGATGGGCAGGTAACGTGTCAGGGGACGTTGATGCTTTGGCAAAACACGTTTGCGTTCCCCATTGCCACCACCGCTGGCAGTGCTGCTGCTGCCAGTGCCAGCGCCGCTACTGCTGCCTCCACTGCCCACGCTGCCCGCCGATGCCGTGTCCTGCGAGTTGCTGTTGCTGCTGGCGCGTTTGTTGTCCGTCTGCTGCTGCAGCAATTCGTTGCCGTTGGACAACTTGGGTGCCTCAATGGCAGCATCGCAGTTGTTGGCCTCCGACAGTGGGCGAGGACTACGCGCCGATGCACCGACTGCATGATGCTCCAGTTCTGGCTGAGAATGGCGTTGCTGAGAGTATAGAAGACAAGAGGAGAACACACGTTAAAAGTGGGTTAGCGTGCTGTGAGGAACTCTATAAATAGTTCGACAGACTACAACCAAAGAGACCGCAACAGAGACCAAAGCAAAAGTTCTTTTAGGTGTCACTGACAAAGCTGCAAATTCCGTTGGCCAGCGGCCAAAGCGTTTAATTCCACAATGTCACCAGGGGTTGTTTTTGCAGCAATAACGTCATAAAACATTGTATATATTGTATTATACCGCAAACCCTTTTTTCATTTTAAAATTTATTAACTTTGTAAAATGGCGCTATCTTAAAATTTCCCATGTGACTTTAAATTTCCCCTGTTAACTGCAAAGCTGAGCTGCGAATTCTATTTGCATTCTTATGTTAACATTTACATGTCCCAACACTGTGGTTGTTGTTGCCTGATTGACACAAATAGGATTTACTTGAAGCTGTCATAACAACACTGTTCATTTTATGTTGCGGACTGAAAAGAGGGCATCTTCCAATAGTGAATTTACAGAATTTAGGGCCAACAGTAGCTTAAGTGCTCACAACAACGCAAGATGTCGATAATACCGATTACAATCTCTTGAGGTGAATCAAGCATGTCCCCACACTGTTGTTGCCTGATTGACAGTGCATTTCACATTTTGTTTACAGTAACATACATTATGCATTATGTTAATAACATTTGCATGTCCCCATACTGTTGATGTTGCCTGATTGACAGTGCATCTCACATTTTGTTTACATAAACATACATAGTGCAAGCAGGGCTGATCAAACTGCTGCTGTTTAAAATAACATAATTCCTTTATTGACATTTTAGAGTGAAGGAGTCATGTTTAATGTAATCTTTCTCTCTCTCCCACACATGCCGCGAAGAGTAGATTGAACTTGCATATATCGAAATTGACAACTAATCGATAGCAGCACAAATTGCATTAATAAACTAGTATAGGTAAACATTATCGTGGAATTCGTTTACTATTTACTAATGTATTTTATCAATTGGGTTCACTGCCAAACACTTACGAGATAATAAAGCTCTGTGCGCTGTCGCGCATTTGCATCCATGCGTCGATGCTGCACGTAGGTCATCCAAACGGACATGATTGTGGTGTGGTTTAAAGTGGTGACTCTTGAATATAACAGTAACACTCTGCAACAGTTGACCGAACGTTACGCTAGCGATGTGCGAATGCGAATGCGGATGCCAAAACGGAACAACCGACAGGCAACTGAAAATTTGCCTTCAGCCTTACGCCGTGATTACGACGACGCGGGCTGCCAATAATCAAACGAGGCGCACACGAATAACATTGTCCAGCTCATCTGCGTATCGGGATTCAGGCCAGATCGGGCAATTATATTTTGGCTAATGGGGAGCGTACGATTTGTGGTGCTATTGGCAATTGGATCGTGTAAACAAATAACAAACTTCCGCACCAAGGTAAACGCCAATAACAACAACAACAACAGCAAGACGAAGACGATATAGAAGGACAAGAAGAAGAGAGAGACAGTACAATCAGCAGAAGTGCGCATAACGAGGAACGGACGCAAACTGACGCAGAGAGAGAGATAAAAATCTTGTGTGAGTCTATGCCAAAATATTATTATAAACTTATTAATAAGTGTAGTGTATATATAGTCCGTATTCCTCTCTACTCATATAGAACATACATATCTAACGGCGGTGGGCGGTGTGCGTTTGTATTAAAATAAACATTGGCCAAAATAAAACAGCTAACGAGACGAGCCGAAACGAGACGAGACGAGCCGCGACGAGCCGAGCCGAAGAGTACAGCAGCTCGTAAGTTCGTGACTAACGATCCGACGATCGATTGGCATCTCGAACGGACAGGGAAAGGGGCAGAGGGGGGAGAGACCTCACATAGAGTGAAGGTCGGATGTGTGAACAGATCCTGCAGCTAATAAAGAACTCAAAGGTCAAAGGCACGCACACACTTTTACGGAGAGGGGGGTGTGGGCAAGTTATTTCAGCGTCATTTTTTTGGCATGTTGGATGGATTAGTCAGCGGAAACTCTGGCACGAGTAGCAAGATACCCTATATAGTATATACCTATGGACATACGCATGGAGCAGACACATGATAAATAATCTACAAATAAATATAAATATATAAAGACTTCCTTTATTCTTTCTCTATAAACAGCTGAGAAATATTCAACAGAATTCGCGCTGCTTAATCACACGAGATTAAAGATTATGTTAACTAGTGTAAGTTCATTGAACATTCTGTGAATTTCCTATCGATTAATTTAAATTGATTTTAAATTACATTTTCTACGTATCTCAAAATGATTTGTGTGCAAGTGTGTTTCATATACATACATACATAATTGTGAATAACATTGATATCTTTGCACTGGTATTTAACTGGTATTTATTTTTATGATCATAGCGCGTGTATTTGTTGTTGTTATCACTTGCATAAGGTAACTTTCTTATCTGCAACTTAAACACGGCAACAGTTGCGGCGGCATGTTGAATACCCTTTAAAATAGAGTGGGAGTTTAATTAAATTGCGAATGATGATACTTTATTTGAACTGTAACTGATAGATACTGTCGACTATCGATAGTGATTAGCGATATATTCAGACATGTCTTGCTTGAATTAAGATTTTCTAACGAAGCTGTAAACTTTAGACACCTCTTCCAACCTTTTTACAGGGTATACAAGGCATGCCATTGATAGTTACTGCGAACTATCGATAGTAGAACCGATATATTCACACATTTCTAAGTGCAGTAATTTAATTATATTAACTGCAAATTGAACACACTTCTTGCATGCCAATTACAGGGTATGCAGGGCATGCCATTGATATTTACTGTCAACTTTCGATAGTGTTTATCGATAAATTCAAAGTGTTCTTATCGAATTAAGATTATTTAACAAAACTGTAAACTTTTCACAGGTCTTCCACGCCAATAACAGGGTATACAGGGCATGCTGATATTGCACTGATAGTTACTGTAATCTATCGATAGTATGTAGTTAGCAGCGATAAATTCACAATTTCTATGTGTTCTTATTGATTTAAGATTATTTAACAAAGCTGTAACTTTACATACCTCTTGCACGCCAATTACAGGGTATGCCAGGCATGCCATTGATATTTATTGTGAACTATCGATAGTAGTACCGATATATTCACACCTTTCTGAGTGTTCTCATTAATTGATTGAGATACGTTAACTAAACTACACGCTTAGCATACCTCGTGCACGCATTAATTACAGGGCATATGCAGGGCATGCAATGTACGCAACGTCTCTTGTAGGCTTCACCTTCTGCATGACACTGAACAGCTGCCTACACTTGGTAACCCTGCACACTCCCCCCTCCCCCCACCCACCGTCCTTTCCTCCGCACTCCCCATTCCCCACTCTCCATTAATCGATTTACAAACTCTCGAAATCGATTGGCGCAACGCGTCGCATAAATCTTTCATGGCAATTTCGTTTGTTTTGATTGCGCAGGCGGAAATAGAGAGTGAGGAGTTGCGGGGGCAGGGGGAACACTACTACTTCCGGCTCTCCTCTCCCCTCTTCTCAGTCAACTAACTGCAACTATACCTCCCCCTTAGCCTTGGGGAAAAGAAACTTTCGCTTTGCTCACCTGTTGACTGGGACTTGTTGCTGTTGCTGTTGTTTTTGTTGTTGTTGTTGTTGCTCTTGGACTGCCATCAGCTGATGCATTGCTCAGCAGCGTCCTCTGCTGCTGCTGCTGTTGTTGTTGTTGTTGTTGTTCTTCTTTGCTTGTTTCCTCTGCATTAAGCTTGAGCATTTCAGTTTTCTCAAACAGTTTGGCATCTTTGCCGCCGCTGCAAGTGGAAGCAGGTAAGAAGTAAGGTATTAAAGAGATACATACATATATATATATACATATATAAATTAAATATAGTAGATATAGTGTGTATATAGGCAGCGATCTATACCAGCATGGGATCAGCGCATTTAGCTTATCCATGGCGATGACTAATGCAGCTAATGCTGCTGCTGCTGCTGCTGCTGCTGCTGCTGCTGCTGCTGTCAACTGTGCCGGCGGCGTGCTCCGTTTGACTGACTAAGCACTTGGGGGATCGCAAACGGAATCGCGCTATCGGAATTGGAATTGGAAACGAACTCTCGGGGAAATGTTATACGCCGGCAGCAGACGGCAGACGGCAGACAGCAGACAGCAGGCAATGCAGTCCTCAGTCAGTTGGCAAATAAATGTGCACACAAAGAGAGAACGCGAGAGAGGCAGAGAGAGAGAGAGAGAGAGAGAGAGAGCGAGAGCGGGAGAGAGACAACGAGAGCGAGCACGAGCACGAGCAAAAAACAAACAGCTGATAAGCTTATCAGCAACTGAGCAGCTACGCGCCGTCTGCTATGCGGCCAACTGCGCAGTCGACGTCAACGTCAATGTCGGCGTCGGCAATTGCAGTCGAACTAGAAATTCTTCTACAGGTGACGAACGATTGTTGCTGCCACAGCGAGCGTCGATATCGAAATGCGACGACGAGGCGACAAAGGGAATCGGAATCCGACTCGGAATGGGAATCGGAATGAGTAAACCCCTTACTTGATACAAACACACACACACACATACACACACACACACACACACACACACACACTAAATGGACGCACAATATTTGCCTTGTTCCGTCTGTTTGTCTGTCTGTCTGTCTGTGCCATCTGTTTGTCTAATAATTTTGAAAAACGACACCTAATTCGAAAACCAGTTTCCATTTTCAATCTCTCTCTCTCTCTTTCTCTCTCTCTCTCTCTCACAATCAACATAAGTCGCAGTCGTAGTCAAAGTCGCTGCCGGCGTCGCAGTCTCAGTCGTAATCACTGACTCTGCCACTGTCTTTGCCTCTGCCGCTGCCTCAGTCTCAGTCTCAGTCTCACTCAGTCTCAGTCTCAGTCTCTGCCTCAGCCACTGCCTCAGCCACTGCCTCTACCGACGTCTTCTCTGACTTGCCGCATTGTTAAGCTATTAGCAAAATATTTGATTAATTGTAGAGCCAACGGGTTGAGTGTGCGCACGCCACCCGAAAGGCATTTACACTGCACAACACAAACTTGCAGACGTATGACAAAGAGGAGAGAAAGATGAAAAGATAAAAGCGGTAAGGAAAGCAACAGTCGCGACAGTGGGATACCCTTCCCTTATGTTCCAATGTATGTACACATATACATATGCACACGCTTTTATAATTATTTTCGACAGATGGCGCTGCGATTCGCGCTCGCCCGCCTTCCTCGTTAGCTTGGTTTTATATTCATAGTTTCTTATATAACTTCTATGTTTATTTTTCGATCGGATTGCAATTTGGAGAATACGTAGATAATTTATTCAGCTTAGTATATGTTAAGGTCAGAAAGTTATATCTTTTATAAAGCAAATTGCAAAAAGCAAAAGCTTTTATAAAGCAAATTATATCTTTTACAAATTGAGTTCAATAATTAAATTATTAATTTGCGGGGGCGGTGGGCGTGCCATTTTACATTTGAAATAAACTTGATCAGCGTATAGTATATAGGAATCTTCCTGCCAAATTTGGTAACTCTAGCTTTTATAATAGCTGAGATATGTGTATTCACACAGACAGACAGACAGACAGACAGACAGACAGACGGACATGGCTTAATCGACTCGGCTAGTGATCCTGAACAAGAATATATATACTTTATGGAGTCTGCCACGCCTTCCTCTGCCTGTTACATACATTTGTACAAAGTTAATATACCCTTTTTGGACCATTTTCAATGGCCGAAGGGTATAAAGAGAGTGTGAGTAAAAAGGAGAGCATTGGGAAGGCATTGAATTAAGCCTATCTCTCCCTCTCTCTCTCTCCATCTCTAGAATCATTGAACTACTAAAATCACATTTGTTTATGGCGCACTCTACTACAGACAACAGCTATTATAGAGAGATTCTTTATATAAATTGATCAAAACAGGGTATACTAACTGAAAAACAAGCACGAAAGTAGAGTGTAATGCAGCAGAGTGTGCTCGGCTTAAATAATAATAAAATACTAATATTTTTAGCGAATTCTGTGTAGCATACTTTGGGGAGCGCTATGCTGAAAGGGGCGTAGTCAATTTCTAAACAAATAAACTTAAGCTGCGTGCAATAATAATACATATAGACACCAAGTTTGATAGCCCTGAGATCAAGGTTTTCAAGAGGGTGTAGAGATATAACTTCTACGCTGTATATGTACATTAGAACTGTATTCAACGAGTATAAACTCTTGATGAACTACAACAATTGCAACTTGAATACTTCCCCAGACTAGAGCCTCAACCTTGCAGTGCAGTGTAAGAATTGCCGAGTGCCGACTGCGCGGCGTCTTTTGTCAGCTGCATTGCTAATTAAGGGCGCCTGCTCATGACTGCAAAGACTGCAGCAGCAACAGCAACAGCAACAGGAACAGCGCCATGCCACGCCCACACCAGACCACACCATGTCACGCCCCGCCCCGTTTGGGGTTACTCAACTTGAACTCAAGGCAGGCATTGCTTGGCGAGTGGGTGGAGGTAAAGGGCCACTGATTCAATTAGGGGAAAGCATGCATACTCACTTGGCCAGCGCTACCCCTTCTCCATCCCCTCCTTCCCCTCCTCCTCCCCCTGCTCCTGCTCGTGCTCCTGCTCGTGCTCGTGCTCGTGCTCGTGCTTCATCTTGTGGCAGCTCCATGATATGTTGCGTGGAGAGCAAGTACTGTGTGCGTGCCTCGTCGTGACTCTTCTTCTTTAGATCGTAGATCTTCTGGCGTTCGTGCTCGATGACCTGATGACCTGTGTGTGTGTGAGAGAGCAACAAGAGTGACAAAGTGTGTCTAGTGGACCTACGACCTCTCGACCTTACCTTGAGTTGTAAGCAACAGCTTGCGATTGCGTTCGATTTCCTTGATGCTATCAAAGATCTTTGTGCTTGCCCCTTGGCTAGTCGAGATGGGCGCATCCTTGGCCACCTTGCAACTGCGATCGATATCATCCTGCGAGGGCACACGTCGCTCCAATGGATTCACCTCGAATCTATCGCTCCGCAGTGATAAATTGAAACTGATCTGTTCACAGCTGCCCGCATCGAAGATCTGCAAGGGCGGACGCTTTGGTGTGCTCGTCTGCTGGCCCAAAGGCAATTCGATTTTGTTATTGGTGTAGAACATATTCTCATTGACGCTCTTCGACATGAGATCCTCATCATCCATGCGTCGCTTCGGGCAGAGCAGCTCCGCCGAACCGAACAGAGATTGCGACATGACGCCATTGATCAGATTGCTCCCACTGCCACTGCCTCCACTTCCTGCACTTCCTGGACTGCTAGTTCCTTTGGCATTATTAGCCAGCTCTGGCAACTCTTTGTTCTTGTTTGACACTGCAGATGTTGCTGATGGCTGCTCGGTCTGCTGCTGCTGCTGCTGCTGCTGCTGTTCCTCTCCATCGGGCCCCAGCTGTATGCGCAGAGATGCCAACTCTGATTCGAGCAGCAAACGTTGCTCTTGTCGCTTCAATTCCTCATGGCATGCATGATGCTCCGACTCCTCCTCAAAGTACTGAAACTCCAGATCCTCGAACGTCTTCCGATCACTCTCCAACGACTCGCACACATGCTCCAGCTCCTCCTTGAGGCAGGCGTTATTCGGCTTCACTTTCAACATGCCGCGCAGTCTGCAAAAGCACAAAAACATGAAAAAGTGAAAAAGTTATTTAAATTACGTTTATATTTATTTTAAATTGAAAACATTCAACATGGAATTTGATTCTTCTTTAACTTTCTCTCTCTCTTTTCTAAAGTCTCTTTCATTCAGATCTAGGCTGAGCTAGTGTAGAACCTACTTTATTATTATAATTTATTTGTCTACAACCATATCAGTCTATTTAGATATATCTATCAATTCTATCTATGGCTATCTATCTATATGCATCTATATTTGTTTATATACTTGTGCATAGCTATTATTTTTTTAGCAACACTGGTTTAAACAGCTGACGCACTTTTCGTGTTTTGGCAACACTGTCGAACATCTTCAGTTTGGTCTATTATTTAACCATGAATCGTCTTCGGCAACGGTCAATTGTCCGACTGCGATTTAAGTTTGGACTATTTTTAGTGGGGTTATGTAAAATCGAATGTCTATACAGACAAGCCCGCTTCAATTGACGCATTGGAGGACAACATTGAAGCATTAATTCTTCATTTTATACCGGCCGAAATGTTGAAAAGAGTATGCCACAAGCGGAAGGAGCATTTGAGGCGCAGTCAAGCTCAACATTTGCATGAAATAATCAACAAAAAATAAATTATATGAACCGTACTATCAATGTAAATAAAGATTTCATGCATTTCTTTGAATTATCATGTTTTTTTTTTGAAATACTTTTCTATAGCTCTTAAAAAATCACCCTTTATATATCTATACCCTATAAACGAACCATTATAATTATACCTTTACCTATCATTGTATGTTATGGCTACCCATTTATACACTTATTATACATACATTCCTCTATATCGACATCTATATATATATATATTCATCTTGACCTATCATTACATATCTATCTAAGTATATTTATCTGTATCTATCATCTGTAGCATTCTATATTCTTCCAACTACATAAATTACATATATATATCTATCTGTGTACACATATCCATATCTTCCAATCTATATCCATGTCTCTCCCTCAATCTCTACAAAACATTCAATAATTCTAACTAATGTAACTCAAGCTCGACTGTTATACACTGTTATACACAACAATTAGGCAATTATAGCAGTAGACCTAGGCTTGCGTTTGCAATTCGAATCTTAAGCTAATTTAATTATAGGTTATGTGCCAAGTCGACTGCAACGGGTGCCTTGCCTTAATAACAGATCTGCAGCACAGCACAAATTGCGCTTGCATTATAAAAAAAGATATGAAACTGAATATGCAACTGAGCCAGAGCCACTATAATATACAATGCCTATATACATATGTATACACTATGTATATAGTAATGTAAATTGTAATTATAGTTTGATATTATATCACAGAAATTATAAAAATTAATGAACCAAAACTATACTCTACATTTTGATATAGCTTGCAACTACTGTTGGCAAACTTATACATTTACTTTACTCAGTTAATTCTAACTATGTTTTGAGGGTTATTAAACTGAATCCTCTGAGTAAAAGTTATTAAACACTTTCCAGTTTTACGATATTATTCTTAATGTTTTTTGTAGCTACTGCTGATAAACTAATTAATTATTTAACAGATTCGCGCTATGCTAAACCAGAAATGCTTTCAGGTTTTTATGAACTGAATCTTCTTAGAACAAGTTCACGAACTTTTCCACATTTTGTATAGAATTCTCAATCTATTTATTTATATCTTATTAAGCTCTATTAAAGAACGAATTTTGTTATAAAAAACTCAATACTCTCATTAAAGACGTTCTTCCACTCCTAATACTTATCCAACTGCCCCCTATTCTCCTCTAACTCTGTCAATACTATTCTTGCTCAGCTCTTTCGAGATTAACTTACTAGTCCTACCTACCTCTAAATAACCTGGATCTTCTGCCTTCTCTCCTCTCTCGCTATCAACCCACTCTCACTCAAGAAGAATTAAGTTACTCAGGCAATACTCCTCCTGCTCTTTCTTCTGTCCCTTCCTCTTAATCCTACTTAATCCTCCTCTCACTCTAGATCCTTTCTAGCTTAAATTTCGTAATCCTTCCTCCACTATCACTATCACTATCACTATCACTTCTCTACTCCTTCGTTTACTCCTGTGCTCATTCCTCCTGCTTTCATTCCCATGTCAATCCTTTCTTCACTTCTGCTCCTACTGCTCCTCCTCGTTCTCTCTCTCAATACTTCTCTCACTTACTTTTGTAATTAAGTTACTTAGGCTACACTACGGTCCCTCCCTCTTAATTCTACTTAATCTTCCTCTCACTCAAAAACCTTTCTAACTTAAATTTCCATCCTTCCTCTCAATCCTATTTCGTCCACTGGCACTCCTACTCTTCCATCTATCACTTCGTCTGCCTTCTTTCCTACCACTGCCTGTGCTCATTCCTACTGCTTTCCATGCCATCTCAACCCATCCTTTACTCCACTTCCAACTGCTACACCCCTTACTTGTTCAGCTGATCCTGTTTCATTTCGATGGACTGCTTCAGCTTAGCCTGCTGATTCTCCTCCATGACTCTCGTGGCATTCCGTTGCGCCTCCAGGCGATGAATGCGGTGTTGCAATGCCTGCAGCTGCTGGCGTGGTGTAGCTGGACGCGCTGTTCCTGTCGCCGTTTCTGTCGCCGTCGCCGTTGCCGTTGCCGTTGCCGTCATCATGGCATCTGTTGCATCCAGCTGTAAGATGAGAAAGTGCAAGAAAGTGAGTAAAGCTAGAAGATAACTTGATATACTCCCGTGTAGTTCTTACCTCTTGCTCCACACTGGCGGGCAGCTCGGCCAGTTCACGGCGCAACTGCTTGCGTCGCTGCAACAGCTCGCGTCGCTGTCGCTGTTCCACATTGATGCTACGTGGTGCCGGCGCTGGCTTGCGACTCAACTTGGGGGATTGCGTCGTCGTCGTGGATTCGTTGTTGATCTTTACCGTGAGATTGTTAATGTTCTTGTTGGCTCGCTTGGCGGGCTGCAGCACGCTACGTGCCCCAAGCTGTTGCTGCTGCTGCTGCTGCTGCTCGAGTTGCTGCTTGCGCTCAAAGGATTTAAAGAGCTGATCGTAATCTCGCTGCTGATTCGGCGCTGGCGGTTTGGGTGCTAGCGGTGGCTTAACCACAGCGCCTGTCGTGCCTGAGACGGAGTTGGAGTTGGAGCTGCTGCAGGCAAAGACACTGCTAAAGGAGGCATCCTTCTTGGGCGACATGCAATTGGTGCGTATCTTTGTGCGCGGACTCTGTGGCACATATTTACTGGTGCCTGCAGTGAGATTCTCATGACTGGAGGCAGCACCTGCTGAGGCGACATGCAGTTGACCATTGATCTCGACACGATTGGGACCAAGCAGACGCACATTCTCATAACCAGAGGAGCTGCTAATCAGTGAGAGATTGTTGCCACCAACAACACTACTGCTGCTGTTGCTGTTGCTGTTGCTATTGCTGCTGCCAGCTGTGTGCTGCTGGAACGGCGACTTCTTGTCACGCGGCAATGAACCATTTGTCTTGATGCGATTCTGTACAATGGGTGAGGAGGTAATGCTGCTGCCACCGCCACCTCCAGCGCTGGCATTGTGCAGCGTGTGATTGTTGGCGCTGTTGTTGTGCTGCAACTGCAACTGTTGCTGCTGCTGCTGCTGCTGCTGCTGCTGCTGTCGATCCGCGTACTCTGTGCAAATCTTTAGCATATCCTCTAACTCGGCGCCACTATTGAGCTCCGTGTTGATGCCATTCATGGCAAACAGCTGCAGTCCGGCAGGCGTGTAGGTGCCTGGCTTGGGATAACGATCGTATCGATCATTGTTCACCTTGCTGAGCAGCTCCTGCTGCTGCTGCTGCTGCTGCTGTGCCTGTTGCTGCTGCTGCTGTGCCTGCTTATAGATTGCCGCATTGCTGGGCACATTGCAGTAGCCAGAATTGTGTCCAATTCCATTGGCGCCTGCAGTTGCTTTGGCATTATGATTGTTTAGCAGCTGCTTCTCGCCGCGATGATTCTCGGCAAGATTGCGTGCAAAGTTCGCATATTTCTGGCCAAGCACATCGCGTGCCGGCATATTGACTGTCACCAGATCGGAGCTAAACACCTTGGGGCACTGCACCCCCTGCAGGCCCCCATCCATGTTGCTCAAACTACTGTTGTTGCTGCTGTTCCTGTTGCTGTTGCTGTTACTGTTGCTGTTGTTGCCCTCCCTTCCGTTCTTCAGGGGATTGATAAAGCTCTCGTAAAAGGTCTCCAGCTGTGTATCCAGCTCAGTGTTACGTTGCGATTGTGTGAAATCGATTTGTGGCATCGAAATGCGCTCGTGGGAGCCCATGGCAGAGCGCATCATTTGTGCCTCGTCGGGATTGTTGAAGCGCAGATAATTCGAGTTTCCAATCGTGATCATTGCACCCTGGCTGAGCTTCGCCTCCTCGCCCTCAATCTGCGAGCCGTCGATGAGCAGACGTGCTTCCGGTTCCGGCACCAGAGTCACCTCATTATCCTCGCTACGGTAAATGGTGCAGTGCAGCGGACGGACACCCCCGCCGTTCAATGAGATACTGCAACTGGGCGCTGATCCGATTGTTGTGTCACCTGTGGGAACGCAAATGGAAAGTTTTGATTGCAATACTTAACTGTATACAATTGCAACTTTGACAGCAAGTTTAACTGTAAGTTTAACTGCCACTTTGCCAACAGGTTTAAAGGTAAGTCAAATTGAAAACTTCAGCTAACTGCAGCTCTACCTGTCAGTTAAGCTAACTTGACAGTGTAACTATACTTTCAAATCAAACTGCACTGCTAGTCCAACTTTAACTATAGGTTTACTTCTGCATAAGTGTGATTACAAGTTAACTTTAGGTTAAACTAACTTGTAAGTATAAATTAAAGTAACTCTACCTTCCTTTAAATTTGATTGCCAGTCACATTGAACTATAGCGATAAACTTAACTGTAACTTAAACTGTAACTGGAGTGTAAGCCCTACTTTAACTTTAGGTTTACTTCTGCATAAGTGTGACTACAAGTTAACTTTAGGTTAAATTAACTTGTAAACATAACTATAGCTCTTTGAATTTAACTTTACCTTAAGGTATATGTAATATCAACTCAATATTCAACTCTAAGTCAGACAGCCACTCCTGCTAACTGTAGCTTTAACTACCAGTCAGAACTGACTATTCTAGCTACAACTTAAGCTAACTTCCACTGTAGACTTAAATATGAATAATGGAAATAAAGTTAACTTGGATTTTACTCCTTTAACTTGAACTATAACACAAACTTTAACTGCTGGTTAGACCTATTCCAAGTGTAGTTTTAACTTGAAAGCAATTTGTAACTTAGACTGCAAGTTATTATCTTATCTTCATTATTATCAACAACTCAAACTTCAACTGTACATTTAACTGTAGCTTTAACTGCAGCTTTAACTTGCTAATTGAACTGTGATTTAACTGTAATACTTTTATAACTATATGTTTGTATAACTGTATATCACTTTATGTCTTATCCTTAGATGCCAACTGTAACTGTCGCCTCGTTCTGTGCGAATGAGAGACGCAGCGTAAGAAGAAACTGAAAATGAAACTGAGTAGCGAGAAAACAAAACACACACAGCATAAGTCGGCTGACCTGGTCCCCCTTATCTCTCTCTCTCTCTTCAATTTGGTGGAGCCAACAACAGCAATAACAACAACTACAACACGGTGCCATCATGAAGCCATGTTACCGTGGTGCAATTTAGTTGATTACGCACAGTGGTGCGTGAGTAATTGACAGATGCATTGATGAGTTGCACAGTTGGTCACCCTATGACCTTGTACATTCTATATAAATTACAAAATCTGTTTGTATACATATATTATAGAATATTTGTTATTCTAGGTAGATATATCGATTTATTGCAGTTTTTTACAATTTCTAAAGGTTTCTTTTTGTAAAATATAAATTTTTTCAAATTTTATAAATGCTTTTTAGTAAAGTATTCATTTTTTAAGAGACTCTCAATTTATTTGAATGAATAAAGAACAGAAAGAAAAGGTTTTGTAGAAAATATTAATATTTTCAATATATATACTATATGTTTATAGTTTATATAATATTTGCTATTATTCTGAATATTTATAGATATTTTGTAAATGTTTTCAATTCTTATAAAGGCTTCATTTTGTAAAATATTATTTCTCGAAGAGACACAAAATGAAATGAAAATGTTTTGTAATATTTGCAGGTTGACACCCCAAAACAAACATGAGGCCCGCTTATGATATGAGGAAGCGTACGCATGTACGCATACATAACATATATATGTATTTTTCAGAGCTATCGCTATCTTTATGATGGCATTTTGCCAATGGAATAACTCAAGATCCCCAAAAGCTTGCGAGGTGCCATAGGATTTCTTTGGGTCACACTGTGCGCGGATCTTATCGCAAACACACACACACACAGACAACACAGTGAGACGAAAAGTAAACCAAAAATATGTGTTTGTTGTTTCGCTTTTTGTGCGTTTCAATTTCAATTTCAGTTTCTTCTTACTTAGATTCCACTTTTTAATTCTGTCTCTCACATTCATCAGGTCTCATTGTTTGACATTTTGATTAGCGCGGCTTGTAGCTGCTGACCTTGAAGCGGGCGGCGCAAGTAAGTTGTAGGCGTGGCAAATTGTACTCACCGACGTGAATGTAGTGTATGGTGACGGCGGTGCTGAGGCGGCCCCCGCCAAGGCTAACCAAATGCGGATCTGAGGCAGCAACTCGCAGCGACGGATCCTTTTTCGTCAATGACATCTGCGAGCGAAGAGACAGAGAAAGAGAGAAAGCGGGAAAGCGGGAAAGAGAGCGAGAGATGAGTTTCAATAAGAACAACACAAATTTATAACGAGATGACGCGGCGCGTGCATTTGGCAAGGCGTGAAATTGTCGACTGAGACGCGACTGCAAGGGACGCCGGCGTCGGACGTCCGCTGCGACGCGTCGTTGCCGGTGACAAACACAAACAATAATGCACACGGACGCACACGCACATGCACACATGTACGCTTGCGCAGCTGCGCTTAATTGTTATTGTTTTCTTTTGTTTCGTGTTCAATGGGCAGGACATACGCACACACACGCACACAGTCACGGGCGCGCGCGCAAACTCACTCTCATGCGCTCTCTCAAACACACACACATACAGAAAACAAAACAGCGCACGTGCCTTACAGCTGTGAGAAAGCGCTCTCTCAGATGCTGCTCTGCTACTGTCGCTGTTGTATTTGTTTAGTTTTTGGTTATGCCTACTGGCGTTGCCAGATCGAATAGGAAATCAATTGGAAAGCTAATCAATCAAATTGGTACGGCAAATAAATGAAGAATGCGGCATTTGATAACACACACACACACACACACATATGTATACGCATACCTCGCCGCACAGTGGTGGGGCACTTGTGCGTACGGGAAATATTCAGATTTTCACTTTTATTTTTGGGCGCGGAAATGAATGCGGTGGGCCAGATGAGCCAAATTGGGTCATAAACACCAAAAGTGGTAGTCGGTGAAGCAGACAAACAGAGAGAGAGAGAGAGAGAGAGAGAGAGTAAGGGAAAAGGGGAAGGTAAGAGAGAGCAGGTCGGGGGTAGGAGGCGGAAGCAAAGTCAAAGAGACACAATGCGATTAAGCTACATCATCAACACCGTTTGTCTCCCCCTCTATTTCTCTCTGTCTTTGTGTGTTTTTCCCTACGCATGTGTGTGTGTGCGTGGTATGTGGGCCAACTGTGCGTGGATAAGCAGAAACGAGAGCAGCAGCGCGCAACAAGCCCTCTGCAAGCTGATAAAGTTTCCCATGCGACACGCATCATTTTCATTTGCCACAGTGTGCTGAGATTGTTGTTGCTGTTGTCACTGATTTTTTAGACACCACCCCTCTTTCCCCTGTCCCTCAACTAAGTTCTTTCGAACAACAACAATAACAAATATTATCATTATCAGCACACTGAAGTCGAGTTGTTGTTGCGCGTGTCATAATTACAGTTACAAGTGCGTGTCCCACTGTCCCTCTGTGTACATTATATGTGTGTGTATCACCGGCGTCGGTATCGGTCAGTCATCATTTAATGCGTCAATATGTTTTATGTAATATGTGGACGGTATGTGGAACGCATATGAGTTGCATGTGAAATACATGTATATTTATTACTACATATTTATCATACAAACCACATGTGTTCCACATACCATCCACACAGCCTATACATAGTCAAGCATATTATTTAGTTAACATCCATATGTATATAGTATATGTTATAACAACGCCTGTGTTTATCATAGGTTTAATATACGATGCGGACGATAAAGAATGATAACAGGGGAATAAAGCTCAAACTACTTCAAGTTAACACTCATCCCACGCTTAAAGTTAGGTTAAGTGCGGTTGCTGTGGATTGTAAGCAATAATAAGCTGTGGATTCCAAGAGACAAGCATGGCAATGATCATGCTCTATTGATGGATTGATTATGTGCGTAAGAAAGAAAATTGTATTCTCATTTAGAGCTCCCCACCTGCGACGGCAGGCCCACACCAGGTCTGTTTTCTTCCTCCCTCTCTCGGCTCACGCTTTTCATTCGCCTCTCTTATAACAAACATTACGAAATGCATTTTGATCGCCTTCTTTTTTCGTTTTCGTTTTCATTTTCGTTCTTTTGTTTTGCTTTGCAAGACGGCCGGCAGGCGGCGCGTCATCTGCTTTGGCGCGTCATCCTCAGCCATTCGTCAGTCCCTTCTGGTCGGTTCGTTGCTGTCGCCTCTCTCGAGCTCGGGCAGACATCAAAAAGGCACGAAGATGTGTAATAAATAATCAAAGGCAAACAATGAGCAGGCAGATGAGTCAGAGAACTGCAGCAAGAACAAGAACAACACCCACAACACATGTGCAGATGGGTTCCACAGCCATAAACTACACTATTCTACACTACAATTGTGCGCAGTGTATGCTATTTTATAGCTCTTTATGTTTTTATGGGGCATCAGCATTGAATTTGTTTTCTATTTCTTTCTTTTTTGTTTTTTTATTGAGATAAGATAAAAGCAACCAAATTAATCAAGGTATCCAACGGAAGCATTCGTTGTGCCTCCGATAGGGGGTGCTGCCTATGCAAAATGCCATAATACCATAGAGAGCTCTTCGTTTGCGATACTGCGCAACTATTCTTGCCGATATTCTACTATAGTTACAGATTTAATTGATTTCCAGCAGAATTCTTTTAGTGGTTTTGCTTCTTAAGAAGTTTGTGAAGAATGCTCGATATTATTATGATATGTTTCAATTCCCAGAAGAACTCTTTCAATGGAAATCTTGCTCTTTTTAAGTTCTCAACAATATTTGCGCAATTCGTGGAAGCATAAACGGTATTTAAAGTTCGAAAGTTCCAAAACTTGCTGAATATTGCAAATTAGTATATTTAAAGCTATTTTATAAGAGTTTTTAATTGAATTGATTGCCAGAACATGGACATCTTTAGCTGCTGAACATCTTTTTGAAACATTATCGATACTTAAAGTTCGATAGTTCCATTAAGTATCGCACAATTTCTTAATATAGCAATTTTCTATACTTAAAGTATATTTTATAAGAGTTTTTAACTAAATTGATTGCCAGAACATGGAAATCTTTAGCTTTTTAAGATCTTTTTGATATTAGCACAATTTGTGGAAACATTATCGATTCTTAAAGTTCGATAGTTCCATTAAGTATTGCACAACTTCTTGAATATCGCAAATTTCTAGATTTAGAGCTTATTCTCTTTATATAATCTAATATAATAAATCCTTATAATAATCTATATTCTTTTTATTTATTTTCTAGCATTTCAACTTAAGGTTGGAGCTCACAGCTTTAGGAAACTGAGCTCATTCAATCCCGAACCACTTTGGGAGTAAATTGAAAAACGAAATTAAGATTGCAATTAAGTTAAGCTGGTTTGGCTATAAATATCATGACAAATAGAGATCGAATAAATGGGGAAAATTTCAGCAACTGCTGACTGTGCGAAATTCAATTGTTGCTTCCCTTTCCTACCCTCCCCTCACGCAGTTTGTCACAACGGTATCGGGCATGAAAGCCAGACAACACAAACAGGCAAACAATTAGACAATGAGACAAACAATCAACAAAAGCGTCAACGCAATTAACGTTTAACTCGACGTAGAGAGTCGAACCCACTTTAAACAGGTCCTCCCCCCTACCGACCTCTGCCCCCCAGCACTCCCCATTCCCCCTTTCGAGCCTGATGTTGCAAAGCCTGATGAATTGTTTGCTTTCGCTACACCGATTTCCTAGCGCTCTCCCACTCTTTCTCCCTCTCTTTCCCTTCTCTCTCCCACCCCTGGAAAACTGAAAAACACCAGAGATTTGCCATTTTTAGAGTACATTATTTATAGAGTGCAAACACAGCTGTGTTTCTTTCGACTCGAAACAGCGCCTCAATCATACTATATGGCGGCAATTATCTGTGCATCTATATATGTGGATCTTTTTAGAAGCAGGCCAGATACACACACACATACACATAGCTAAACCTAGGGAAGAGGTCGAAAAAGAACTGTCAATTCGTATTTTCTCAATTTGGCAATTGACGCTCGTTTTGGCTGTGAAATCTTGCTTTGTTTTCGTTACGTTCCACATGATGAGGTACACAAGGGGCAAAGAAGGAGGGGCAGAGGTGGGCGTGCCAGTGGGCGTTTGCTTTTCGGTAAAGCGTTCGCTAATTGAATTTGCCTGTCGAACAGACAAAATATTTGCCTTGACTTGCTCCAAACAATGTGGGCAGCAAACTTGTGGATTCCATTAACAAAAGATTAAACAAAAAAACGCTAAAAAGTATGTCAAAAATGCCGTGTGGGACCCTCTTTTAAATGCTTCGCAATTTATTGAGATCAATTGTTGAATTTAACGTATTTGTTTGCGTTTTGTCCCACAGTGTGTAAAGCTTTCTTATCCACTTCAAATTGGCATCCACTGAACAAGCGTCGCTTATCGTCGTTTATGGATTACAAGATGAGAGGAGTCTATAGCCCGTTCTTTTGTGTAGAAAGTTGTCTGTGTAAGTCATGAAAAGAGTGGGCAGATAGTCAGTGGGCTATCTCACTCTCCCTACTGTCTATATAGCTCTTTAGATTGGAGTTGTAGATAATGTACATATGTACATACAAGTATACAGATTAAATATGGTATATTCTTGCCTTGTAGATCAATGACGAATACATAATATATTCAAACTAGACTTGAGGACTACGAAACCTTCAAATCTGTTATACATTTTACAACACTTTGTAGTTCCCAGGCATTGTGGATTCTATGTGGATTGTAGCTGTGTAGCTGCATATCAAACGTAGGCTTTTTCTTGGGCCGTTAGCCAAAATGTGGATGCGGTGCAAACTAGTTTTTTTGCTACGCACACATAAACACACATACAGTGGTACGCATACAGGAAAGTGACACATGGCGGACACAATTACACGAGCCGAACACGACACGACGTGCATATTGTGTTTATATGCGCGTAATTATGTTGTGCCAATAAAAATAAACATTTACCTAGACGGGGACGGCGCAATTTGAATTAAAAACACGCAGAACGTAGCCATACAAATTGTATTTTTTATGTTTATTTTAAAAGTTTATTATAAATATTTTTTTTTTTGGGTTTTTTTAGGTCTCCGGGGTCGACGACAAAATCGCGCGCGAGATTTTATTTGCGCCTGCGTTTTCTCCCTGTGTGTTTGTATTGGTTTTTTTTATGGATTATGAAGGTCAGTCAGACAGGGACAGCGAACGAAAGAGAGGGGAAGAGAGAAAGAGAGAGACAACGACGTTGACACGAAGAGTGTTAAATGTATATTGCAATATGCACTGTACGTGCGTGCAATAAACAACGAGAAAAGAGTCGATAATAATGCACAAATTGAGAGAAGGGCAAAGAGAGAGGGACAGCAACCTGCGATGCATAACTAAAATCTCTGCCCTCTTTTTTTGTGCACTCTCTTCCCATACTCACTCTCTTTTGTTGACTCATGTCGCAGCGCGTCAAAGGGCTCGACTTAAATGCGCATTCATGTGTGTGTGTGTGTGTGAATTTGTGTATTCTCAGCTAACGGTAAATTGGAGTATGAGGGGGGGAGGCGCCGCCACTTGGAACTGTCAAAAATGAAGTTGTTAAATGCCTACAGATGTGTACATCTGTGTGTGTGTGTGTATGTGTGTGTGTGTGTCAAGTGGCTTGTTAATTACACTCATGAATGGAGAATTACCGAAAATAAGTGTGGAGCCGAGAGAACAGCTACAATCTCGAACCCTCTTAAGATGACGAAAATCTAATTAACACACACACGCGCGCACACACTCACAAACACACACACTCGCGGACTCATTGTTGACTCGGTTCATCGCTCAAATTGAGTTCAATTGAAGTAACTGTTTACCAGTTGACAGCAATAACATTGGTTCATCACATACGCTCTCTCTGTCCCGCTCTCTTACTCTCTTGTTTGTGTTGGTGTTTGTGTTTATGAATATTAATATCGTAGTGCAATACAATGAAAAGGGAACAAACAATTGCAACGCAAAGTGAGCAATGCAAATGCAAAATGCGCTGCGCCGTCGCGTTGCTGATGTCATCAGCAGAGAGAACAGTAACAATAACAGCAGCAACAACAACAACAACAATGATAATAATACAACTACACTGCCACATGAAGAAACGGCACTTTGCAAACCGTGGGGCAAAACTCGCTCTAACTGGATGACTTCAATAATGAACAGGCAGCAAACCGCGCATAAATATGCAAATAGCTGGCAAATATGTAAATACACACATTTACACAGTAACACACACATGCACACACGCACAGACACGTCTATAGGAGTACAAAACGCTGCACAGTGGGGACAGCAGACGGTTCTTGCGCAATTGTATTGAAAAAGTAACCAGAAAAAAGGCTACCTTCGAAGGTTCTTATCTTCTCTTATCATTCCTGTACTAGTTATATGTACATACATATATACAAACATATAGTATAAAATACTTCATTGACAAAGGCAACATGTCAAAATCCATGAACTAATGTGCATTTCATAAATTAAAGTTCGCTAGATCGATATTTTGACCCACTGTGCGCTGGCGTGCGTGCGCATTGGCCACGCGTAAAAAATAGCAACAACAGTAACAAGAACAAAACGCACGCCACTCCATGCGCTCTCGTTAGCCCGCCCTCTCTTCCTCTCCCTCTCTCCTTTAGTTCCCCATTGTGCAATCGTTGCCAGCTTTAGTTTTGTTTTGCTCAAGTTGGCAGCATTGTGTTGCTCTTTTTGCAGCGAGGTGCATGGAAAGACAATTCAATTGTGAATGTGTTTTGTGAATTGTGAATGTTAAATGAAGTCTATTGATTCAATTGGTTTCCACTGCGCGACTGCGACTGCGTTTTTAATTAAAACGAAGACTAAGGCCGAACGGCAGAAAGAGCCAACAACACATGTGCGTGAGGTGCTTGAACTTACTCCTCCTCACTCCTTATCCACCCCCTCTACGTCAACCAACCCCTCTCTTAGGGCCAATGTTCTTTATTATTGCTGCTTGCTGTTATTTTGCACCGGAAAACGGAAGTGCCCGATTTGGTTGCCATATGCGTATGGTATGTTTACATATGCATACAAACAGTTCATACATAAATACATACATATACTCCATGTATGTTATTCTGTGTGGCCCACTGTCATTATTATAAATGTACCAAGAAGTTTACAGTCGACGACTTGCTTAAAATTAAATTGGGCCATCTGTAATGGGAGCAATGCCAGGAAAGGTGTCGTCAGCACTCCTATGTCTATGTCTATGTGTGTGTGTGTGTGTGTGTGTGTGTGTGTGTATGTAGAATGTATGGCTGCCATTCATCACGCACGCACACACGCACACACACAGAGACAGACAGATACGTTGAGACGCACCATTAAAGATTCAAGTGACGGCGACGGCGGCAGCGGGTGACAAAGTGCGTCCGGTTCGAGCGCTTCGGATGCAAATGTCCAAGGCCTCGGGGGCTGCTGCTTGGCTTGGCTTGGCTGGTGCCAATGAACGCAATTGCACCGTTATGGCCGCCTTCAACACAATATTGGCAATCGTCGAAAAGTTTCCCCTCAGTGGAAAAACTATGCAGGCAGAGGCAGGCAGAAATGCGCACAGCTGCAACAGCAGAAGCAGCAGAAACGTGCAGCACATAAAAAGAAGTGTGAAATGGAAAAACACATAAAAAGGAAAACAGAAAAAACTCTCTCACACACAGACAGATAGATAGACAGACAGAGCCACACGCAGCACATTAAATGAGAACATTGCAGGAATTTCATTCGAATTCAGTTGGCAGCGCTGTCGACGTTGACGTCGCCGTCGTGCGACCTGCCAATTGGCGGCTTCATTGAAAAGAAAAGAAAGAAAATCCCCCAGAAAAAGAAACTCTTATATCAAACTTTATATGAAAGACGTCAAAATGATTTGCATACATGTACGTGTGTCTCTGTGTGTATGTGTAATAGCAGCGTAAGCAAATTCCGTAAAAGTTCTTAACAGGCCTCCCATTGTTTCTCTTTCTCTCTCCAACTGTAATTTGATGTGTCACAATCTCTTACTGCATCTGCACTCGTGATGCAGACTTAACAGTGTAAGAGCGGAGGCGAGCAAGAGGGAGGCAGACCGCAACAGACAGACAAAAGAGGACTCAGATTCGCAGAACAACAACAATCGTCGCTGACGTTAATGCAAGTCACATACATATGTACATAGATGCATATGTATGCACATTTGCAAATGAACATACATATGTATGTGTGTATATTAATTACATGAGTTATGTTTCTTTGTTTGTCTAATGTTTTTGCAAAGGATGCAAAAAATAGAACGCGCGATCAATTTCACATGAGAATAAGAATGGAATTAGAAGGGATTGTTTTTCACACATAGACATATGTATGTATGAATGCACATGAATATATAAACATAAGTACATACAGTGCATGCCCTTAATATGGACTCTTACCATTTAAGAGTAACTTAAGCATTTTATAAGAATTCATATAAGACATAGTTATCGAGTATTAGCTGTAGTCTGATAATGATTAATTACCTGTTTGTATTCATGTATATTTGATAAACTGTTAAATACAATTAAAACAAACACACACACACACACATCGCGTTGTCGTAGAAGACAATTAGCATTAGGCGACTTCTGCTTCGCTTATTGTCTTAGCATGTTCCACGAAATAGACATACATATACAATTTGTATGTGTATGTTTGTTTGTGCACAGTGTGCTTGTGTGAGTGTAAGTTCTGCATGCATAAATTCAATTGGCAAGGGCAGTTTATTTGTGTCAGCTCAACAACAC
Source organism: Zaprionus lachaisei (assembly GCA_018901815.1). Lineage (NCBI taxonomy): Eukaryota > Metazoa > Arthropoda > Insecta > Diptera > Drosophilidae > Zaprionus > Zaprionus lachaisei. Next base: position 5,880,653 of record JAEIFI010000357.1, read on the forward strand.
TGCCGCCCCCACCCACCCTTTGCTGTTGTTCCCTATCCATAACACCCCCCCTGCTCGCGGGCTGTTGACACACAAAATGCATTTGGCAGCACTTGCTGCGCTGTCATGTTTTTTGGCAACTGTTTGGGGCGGCCTCACGTTGTTGTTGATGTTTATACGAGCTGCGCCTGTGCCTAATGTCATTCGGATATGATAATTATGATGACGATGACGATGATGACAATGGGGATAGCGATGACAGCGGCAGTCGAGGTATGCTGCGGCGCCACTAGCTACACTTGATAGATATGTATGTATGCAGCATGTGTGCCACATAAGATTGGTCACTACACTGCGCGAAATAAATAACATTTATAACATAATGAACATAATGTACATACATGTTTCACATTTAAATTGTCATCATAATTTTGTACAGTATACGTAGAAATCTCAATTGTGACCATTGTCACCGTGTTGTCTGCATTATTATGGCCGCCACTGTGGACTGAGCTCATTTCTCTCTGGCAACCCGACGTAACCTTTGCGCAACAATTTGCGCAATAGAATATCATAAGACAACCAAAAAATGTTAATTAAATGCAAACACACACATACAGAGATAATGGGACACTTGTTTGTGTATGTGTGTATGATGCTTGGAAACATTTGTTTTAAATAAGGCAAATCAAATCAAAATCACAAATTTGCAGAGATTGCGCAGGCGTCGCTGCTGCCCACTATTAAAGAAGTGTGGAAAGATTTGCGAATATTAAAGATTGTTGAAAGAACGTAGAGAATAATAAAAACTAAATCAATCAGAATTTATGAAGAATGTTCCACAGTTTCCAATGAACATACAAATGTGAAATCTCTTGGCAAAAGTGAACCAGTTCCTGGAAGTTGTGTTTGAAGCAAGTGGAATGTGCGTTCCAGTCAGATGCTATGAATTCCCTTTTATTCTAGTTAAATGTACATAATGTAATATTTGTGTGTGCGTATGTATACTTAGTTAGTCATATTTATATATATTTTTGTGAAGTGAAATTACAGATTTCTGCAGTGCGTGAAGTGGGCTGCGGTTTAGGTTTGACCTGTCAAGATTACCGCCCAACGCATTAAGTCGGCTGCGCTTGACCTGTTATGTTAAAGATTCCTGCAATTTCCCATCGTAAAATGATTTTGTGTTCAACGTGCTCTTACAGCGTACAGCGAAAAATTTAGACTTAATAAATGCGAAAAAGGTAACAACGAAATGCCGAACAAAAGAACAAGTTCTCAAGCAAATAATAAAATATGTTTGTATATTTTCGTCTTCGTCATCTCATTCTTATTCTTGCCGTTGCTGTTGTTGTTATTCCTGTATTTGGCTTATTATTCATTTGATTATTTAAAATTTACATAATTAAATGGGTGTGTATCGCTTTTAAGTGTGTAATTTGTGCATTGTTGTTGCCTATTTGCGTGTAATTAAGTGTGGACCGAACGAATGGAAGAATGGGAATGTGACATTTATGTGGATTCCAAATGGATTGCGTTTGCTATCATAATAATAAAAGCAGAAATCAAGATTCAAACTCCTGCAGTGGCGAGACGCACATTCGCCGCCCTCTGCCACCATCTGAAGTCGCTGCCAATGCTGCGGTCGCCGTCGCAGCGGCCAACTTCTTCTGGCAGTTTGTCTGCTTTTATGGAAACCGGCTAAATTCCATTTGATTGGGATGCGTTTGCCTCTGCCTTTGCTTTCCTCTTCTTTTTATTTTTTTTTTTTTGTTCCCACTGCATTTCACCTCTATTATGGTTGCCGTTTTGAGTTTCTGCTGACGTCGCAGCGCGGCGCAGCGCTGCGCAGCTGTCAAGGGCGTTGGGTTTTTTTGACAGACCCTGCAGCGGACTGCCTCAGCTGCTGCCATTCCCGCTGCCTTCGCACTGCCAGCGCTTTCAATACCGTTACATGCGCTCGCTCTTTGTGGTGGGCGCCGCCGGTCGAAGGTAATTTCTACCGGCAGTCACGTCAGGCATGCATACACATACATTCATACATACACATATAGATTTGTATAACAACAATATTGTATATACGAACCTTTTACGTTTGTTGTTTTGTTTCTGTTTTTCTGCCGCCTCAACTGTTGCTACAGTTGGTAAACTGTTGTTGTTTGCTGGTGGCTGTTGATGTTGTTGTTCTTGCTGTTGTTGCTGCTGTATTCCGTTTGCCAGCGTTGGCGTCAGTGCAGCGCGGCAGCAAGGAATGCATTGAATATGATTTAGTTCTAAATCTCTAATTTTCCATTAACTCTTGCATTTAATTTACATCTGCAGTGCAAATGCAAACAAACACAAACAACAACACAGTACAAACACAACACAAAAACACAGGGTGTGTGTTGGTAAACGAGTTTATTGTTAGCGTTGTAGAAACCGCAATAACAACAAAAGCGAATTTAATTTATCAATTGCCAGACTCGCGAATTTCATTTACGAGCACTTCATTCAACGTTTTTCTTCGAGTTTCAATCACAACAAGACTGCAAAGCGCAACAACAAAAAACAAATGGTCAAACAAAAAAAATAATAATTGTAAACGCACGCAGACGCCGTTGCGCCAGTTCGGTCAATGAGTTTTTTTCGACTGACTCTGCTGAAAAGCGACTGTTAAGATATAAGACACTCTCTGAGAGCGCAACAGTTGGTTAACAGCGTAAATATCGGAGTGAAATGTAAATGTCTCTAATGCTAATAAAGTTAAGTAATTTATACTTTATTCCAAGTTATACATGTTTTGCTTTTATTATCAACTTAATTTACTTCAAATTGTTTTAAATTGTAGTCGGAATGTAAGCAAAACAGAGTATGTTAACGCAAAAATGAGCCATCGGAGCGAACGCAAAAATGAACCAACAGCTATTTTGTTCATGTTAATTAACAGCGCAAATTTAATTATAATTCTTATTAAAAAAAATAAGTTTATTATCTAAAATGATGTAACTACGCCACCGCTTCACTGTTGCTGCTCTTCTTTTTCGCTTTCTTTGCCAGCTTCTTAATGTGTTCGCTCTTGTCCAGATTGTTCTGGAAGAACGTGGTCTCCTTGCGTGCCTGCGACACCTCAGTCTGGAGACGCTGCTTGTGCACCGCCTGCTCGTAGTTCATGCGCTCCGTGAGGTGGACCCACTTGAAGCGAGGCAGATACTTCATGCTCCACAACGAGTCGTAGAACTGTGACTTCTTGCGGGTCGAGATCTGTTTGTTGTTCAGCAGGGGCACAATCTGCTTGGCGACCCGTTTCGATTCGAACTCAACCCAGCCCTCAGTGAAGTGAATGTTATATTTCTTTCGCTTGTTCTTCTTGGCCTTGTCACCTTCTGAAAAAAGGAAAACAATTTGGGTCAGTTGGTAATTCCCCTGTCTGTGTGACGCTACTTACCAGGCTTCTTCTCTGGCTGCAAATAGACACGTCCAATTTTGCCACATTCACCAAGAATTTCACGTAGACGCGTCACGTTCATGTGCTTGGGTATGTTGGATATGTAAATGATGCCCTTCTTGCGTTTCTTAACCGTTTTGTCCGGCTTGGCGCTTGCTTTGAAGTTGGCCAAGTCCATCTCGTCGTCGTCGTCGTCATCGTCATCGTCATCGTCGTCCTCATTTTCGGCGGCATCTGCGGCCTCAGTGTGTTTGTTGAAGTTGCCATTAAGCTCTGTTGATTCCACGTCCTTCTGCTCCTCCTCCTCATTTTCGCTTTCCACGTGCATTCGCAGCGGTGCCAACTTTGTTTTCACTTTCTTCTTCATTTTTTTAATGCAAAACATGTGCGTGTCAGTGTGACCACGCACACTGAACAGCAATATACCTAACTGTTATCAACATAACATGAATACTCCTCAATGTTGACTACATTGACATTGTACGCTCCACTGCATAGCAATCGATAGGTAACTCGATTAGCCCAGGGCTGCAGTTTTTCTTTTTCGCGCGATATAAAGTGGCCTTGTGACGTTGATACAAACAATTGAATTCTCATGTTTAAATATTGAAACTCAGTTGATTACCACCCTTCTATAATGCCAGTAAGTAGTTGCAATTATCGCGGTACTATAAATACGGATGATTAAGCCCACAATGAAGAATTAACGGTGCATTCCTAAGATCTGTGTTTTAGAAAATTCAAATTTATATAGTGTATTACAATGCTTTTGTTTATAAATTCCCATAGGCCTATCATTCGGAAATAACAGAAATCGAGCGCAAAGTGGGGAACATGGCCATTTTGCCGCTGAGAACCAAAGTGCGAGGGCCAGCGCCCAGTGTGAATACTGATAACGACATCATCGATGAGTCACTGTATTTTTTCAAAGCGAATGTTTTCTTTCGTACATACGAAGTGAAGGTAGGCACTGTGAACTCCATTCAACACACGTATAAACAATTCGATTTACTAACATTTAATCTTTGCTTGTTTGCCGTGCAGTCTGAAGTGGATCGTGTGCTTATCTATGTCACCCTGTACATAACGGAATGCCTAAAACGGCTGGCACGATGCCAGAGCAAGGAACAGGGCCAGCAGGATCTATACGCTATGGCGATATCGAAATTTGATTTACCCGGCGACGCTGGCTTCCCTTTGAACTCCGTCTATACCAAGCCGGAGAATCCTGATCTGATGCGTGAGTACCTGCTACAATTGCGCCAAGAGACGGGCAATCGTGTGCTGGAGAAGGTATTCGATACACCCGACGATAAGCCCAACAAGTGGTGGATATGTTTTGCAAAGAAGAAGTTCATGGAGAAAAGCATGACGGGGCCGGGAATGTATTAAATTGTTATTCCCACATCGACTGTTAAATCAATGTTAAGACTGTTGAAAGTTGTATTGCAGCCCTGTCTGCCGTTGGGCCAGTGTTGAGAAGCGTGCCAAAAACGCAAACAGTTCACACCTTAAAGCGCGCTCATATTTAAATTTGAAAAATGCACTGTTAATTTATTTATAATCATTGATTTATAATCATTTATTAAAAATATATATTTTTTTCTCTTTTATCTTGTTTCGTTTCGATTCGTGAAAGCCGATTAACAATTAAATTGACAATTAAATACTAGGCGCCACTTACAAACAAGCACGGCAGGTACAGCTTAAAATTAAAAACAAAAAAAAAAAGTGAAAAAAAAGAATAACAGTATGTAGAAATTAAACTTAAATTACGAGCACAATTATAACGTTACAAGATATTCACATGATTATCGCATATTTACAATAGACATATACATATTTATAGATAGATATACTTGGCAATCACTTGCGGAGCGGGGCCGGCGCACTCGAGGAATCTCTACTCTAGTTAAACTCTTTGATAATTTCGACAATGCTCTGATAGGTACCCGTGACGATTCCCAGCACGGCGATAGTCAGAATGAAGATATTTTTCAGATAGACAAATGTTCCCAGGCCCTTGGGCACCTGGGCGCGGATAACGAAGTCGATAAGCACCGGTATGACAAATGCCAGCGATGTGGAGCACAGTGCGCCAATGAGGGAGATGAACAAGTTCAGTTGAGGCACTACAAGGGCGACGCAGACTGAGGGAAAGATAAACAGTTATTGCAATTGAAACGATAATATTTTGGATAGACTTACAGGTCAGCATAACCATGATAAAGCGCAAGATCACCTGTATGGTGATCGGGTACTTTTGGGCGCAACCATAGCCGCGCTTCACTGGCGGCCACAGGATCTTCATCATGACGAAAAACTGAATTGGATAACCGAAAAAGACGCCCAAGGCGGCAACAACTTTCACCACCTGCGACATGCTGCAGAAATCGAAAGTGAAGCAAATAAATAAATATAAAGATAAACAGAGAATTTCTTATTGAACTTACACTTCCTCCACTTCAAGATTGAGCGTAATACTGCCAGCTACCTCATCGCCCCAACGCATGTAGCTGACAAATCCGGTGAAGATGAACAGTGCCGTAATGCAAAATAGGGTCACGTTAAGGACACCAAAACGATTGGTGAACTTCTCTGGTTCGCGCATCGAGTTACGCAGCGGCAGAATTAGTGCGATGCCCTCGTATGAGAAGAGAGCGGTGCCAAAGAACAACGCCAACTGTGAGCCTCCGGTGAAGAAGTTACGCTCACCAAACGATGGCATCGGACCGTCGGAGAAGGCAATTACCAGTGTGGCAATTAGGCCAAAAAGCAGTGCAACATTGGCCAACATCGAGACGGGCGATATGTATTTCAAATTGGTCATCAGCGAGGGTATCATGGCGGGCAGCAATGTTATTAACATAGCCTGGCTCATGCTGATATCGATACCATTTTGCTGCATAACCTGTGAATGAATTAACGCAATATTAGTGCTGAAAAACGCAGCTGTTAGATCTGACAGGACACTAGCATGGCACTTGCTCGACATGACACTGGCTCGATTGTTCCGTTGTCCGATATATTCCAACTGCCAAATTATCGCAAAGTTTGCACAGGACACTTGCAGCAGTGACACCATCGTAACTTTTTTTGCCATCAAATATGGCTTTAAATTGAGAATATTGCACTATCTAGCTTTTTTTTATGTCGACAACTCCATAAATGCAGCTTATTTTTATTGCAACTCTATACAATCTGGTTTTGTTTTTTGTTTTATGAAATTTGGCCTTTATTCGCTGAAGTATTCTGGCAACACCGACTTGTATATTTTGTATATTACAATCAAATTATATTTTTAATTGCAATATCTGCCATTATCAACTTAATTTAATTTAATTTCACAATTAAGCGAACAAACTATTGCAACACAGATGCTTTATATATAGTGAGATAAATGCTTAACTATAATCTATCTCTCTCTTTTTTTTAATATTTATTTAATGACTCTTCATTTGATCTTTGGCAGAGAAATACGTCATGTTTCTAATGACGTACATACATATGTATGTACGTGATTTGAGTTTTTATAAATAATTCACACATTTGTATTTATTTGTTTTACAAATTTCTAGTTCAGTCAACTTTTAAGAGTTTGCGACTATATGAATTATACTGCACTTCACGAATATATTTTTTATGAGACTTTTTTCTCGACTCACCTGATGCAGATTCTCGGTGATGAAGACAAAATAGATGGCACAGAAACCGAATTGGGTGACGCAAAGGAACATTTCGACAATTAGCTTCATGGCGCGCGACATGCACCGCAGCGGCTTTGGCCCATACTCGAAACACTTCTCCACCGTCTCTGGGTAATCATAGAATGTGGCGCCCGGCGTTTTGGACACGGCAATCAGCGAACCCTTGATCAGGAGTCGTTCACAGTGGACGCACATGATGGCGATGATGGGCAGCATAATGGTGGCTCCAATGAGGCCTCCGTTCTTGAAGCAATCACCCATGGCAAAGAGCCCCGCGCCGACGCTGCCCTTAAAGAGATGTGTTGCTGCCTCCAGGTTGCTAGTCGCATGGCGTCTCCTTGCCTCTCCGCCCTCCACATCCTTTTCCATGTTTTGTTGCTGCTGCTGATCCTGCGACTGCTGCTGCTGCAGTTCGGGTTTGGTAATCTCCAGAGTTCTGCCCATGTCGCCAGCTTCAATTGCTTTCTCCTGGTTTCGTTCTTTCTGTATTATTCAATAAATATTTGATTTTATGTCATTTATCATCAAATTAATTCTTTATTATGTGGATTTATTATTAAAATTTCGAGAAAGAACGCAACACGCAGACGACGAAGCAGTGTGCGAAGAGCAATGTGTAAAACGCTTAACGGTTAATCGAGATTACAAACTCAGCGGTCGAGAAAGAGGGGAAGAGAGAGCGAGAGCAGCAGAGAGCGCGAATGCAGCAGAGAGCGCGAGTGCAGCAGAGAGCGCGAGTGCAAATAGGGTGACCATACCAGAGGATATTAACCCTGCATTTACGCAATGGAGCAATGGAGCTTAGCTAAATCAAATATGATGTGCAAATACTATATAATAATATTAATTAGATCATTTGTCGTTGTTGTTGTAGCTGGTGTTAATAAAAACGAGTATTCGTTCTTACTTTTCTCCGATCTGTATTCCCACAATTATACTGGTCATATACATACGTATGCATACGTATAGAGTGTGCATCGGGAAACAGGTATTTGATGTAGTATGTATTATTATAGTATTATTATTGTGACTCAGTGTAACCTCTGTTAATGCATTCTCGGGCCAAATTGAACACTTTTAACAGGCCTTAAACATAGAACTTCAGCAGACATTCGTTAGGGGCAAGAGCATTACTACTAATCAAAATAGGAAAAGTTCACACTGATTACAATACCCATTCTTTTTTTTTTTTAACTTAAAACAGTAAAAACCTTTACTATTTACTTGTATTCCGTTTTCAATCTTCTCAAAAGTTAAAACAAATCCAAAACCTTTTTTATAATATTATATTAAATAATTTTTTACAGTTATTTTTTTTAAAGAACTCTTTTCTTTTGACCCCTACTATTTACTTTTCATTGCAAGCTTCCAAGTTCAATACAGTGAACACCCCTACTATTTCTTTTCTTGGCACTGCATAAGGGTTAACTTTGTGTGATTTATTCATAATCAGTTTCATTGTTAATCAAACAATCCTTATATATCTGCTACGTCACCGATTTTAGTGACGTTTGTGACGTTTTTTACTGAAATTGGAATAAATCGTGCCAGATCATTATAAATCCGTGAAGTTTTCAGTTATTTAACAACTACCGTTTATTTGGAACACACAAAATAGGGAAAACAGTATTCGAAAGTTAGAAACCGATTACAGTTGACATTGCTTTGGTACATATATAGAAATATCAAGGATATAAATCATGCTAGAGCTGATACCAGCCAGTTAAGCACAAAACAACGCCGAATTCAACAATATACAAACATAGTTTATGTATATGTACTGATACATATATACGTATGTATATATTTATTATTTATTGTTCTATTGAAATCAATTCGCACCTTTCCACGCAAGAGGTAAAAAAAAAAAAAAAAAAAAAGGAACACAAGATAATTGCACAAATATTCAGCGGCTTTCTTTCGTATATATTCTGTAATATTCTTTGGGTTTTTTTCGAAATCGTTTCGAGAGAGCTGCGCGTGCGTTCAATACGTTTTTCGGTTTTCGATTTTCGGCGTGTCGCGTGTGTTGACGCGTCAAGAACTCAAACCAGACTCAATTCTCGATATTCGAATTGGCCAAGAGCAGCGTGTGAAGCTCGGCGACTGCGACAGTTGTTGTAATTGTCGACTCTATGCTTTTCTTTGTGTGTGTGTGTGTGTGAGTCGAGTGTGCAAGTGGATGAGTGAGTGTATGTGTGTGACAGGCCCGTAGCTAGGCGTGTGTAGAGTGTGCGGTATACAGGGGCTCTCGCCAGCCATGGGGCACAAACTATACATTGTCGCATTTTTGAAAAAGTTTCATAAGAAGTTTCTTATATAGAAACTCAATTTGTACAGTAACTTATATCGAATTAGGTTTGAATTTTTTGCTGAAATGTGAGGGAAAGGTTTTCTAACAACTCTGCACTAAAATCTTATTGGCGCTAAAAAGCGACATATGAGAGGTTCGATGATGAATGCGATGATATACAATACTTTGTGCAGTCGCCTCCTTATGGCTGTAACATTCTGTGCTCTGGGTAGTACGTATTCTAACTGCCCAATTGTGCACGAATGATTAAAGACTGGCAATATTATCAATAGAAAGTAAGAGTCTGTGAAGTATAAATTTCTCAAAAACTATTCATGATTTTGCCAATATAAAATTGAAAAATAAGTCGATATAATTAGTATTAAAGGAAAATGAACTAAATTAAATAAATAAATAAAAATAAATACTACATACTATATTTTTAAGCAAGGCAATTAACATATTCTAGTGGACACCAAGAAGTTTTACAAGGGCCCCTGAGTACGTCGAGGCGGCCCTGGTGCACACGCTCATAAGCAAAAACGGTCAACGGCATTTTACATGCATACCTTGAATCATTTACTGCGCTCACTCATCGTCTTGCCTCCCTCCCTCTCACTCTCCCTTCCTCTAACTCTTTCTCTCTCTTTGCATATATTATTATTTTAATTTTCTTCTGTTTTTCTTTTTTAATTGTCGCCAACGCTGATAACTAATTGGTAGCAATTTTTGGTTCTCTCTTGGTTTGTTATCGCTGCAAAATGTTGCTCATTTTTGGGAAATTTTTAAGTCTTATCGTTGCACAACTTTGTACCTCTCGCAACGTTGCAGGTGCAACAGTGAAACAATTGGATTATCTTCAGCTTTACCTAGGAATGCATTACAATAATGTGCATATTTTTATGTAGATATGTAAATGTTGTTAGCAGTGTAACAAATTGGCAATTTCCGGTAATTATTAAATATGTGCCCTCAGCAGCGATTTTTTTAAAATTTTTTTTACTGTTATATATTTATATATATATATATATTATATATTATGTATATATTTATGATGAATTTCAGTGAATGACAGAAGTCTCGGACTCTTCTAGTTTTTTTAATTGAATTTAGAAAATAATTAAATTTTGCATGTATTTTGTTGTTGCGTTTTTGTGTACGGCGCCAGTCTGTCTGCAACATTTTGAATTTGCTGAGGACACATATTTAATAATTAGCTTATTATTTGTTTATAGTATGAATTCAATGTATTATATACTATATTTATAGCACTTATAGATATGTATGTATATAAATTTGCGCTGTAGAGGCCGATGAATAACGGTAGAATAAATCTCAGTGCGCAATGAGATTGTTTACCGTTGCGACGTGCAGCGGGCAATAAAGATGGATGACATAAGCTGCGAATGCAGTTCAGAATTCGCCGTGAAATGACGCGTTACTTTGTAACCGTTATGTCAGCACTTGCGTGCCAAAGAGAGAGGGAGAGAGAGAGAGAGAGAGAGACATAAGGTGGGGCAAACTGAAAGAAACTGGTGCATACTTTACGTAAGAGGAAGGAAGTGGTTCGAATCGAGGAGAGCTTGGAATTATAATTCGAGTTCAAATACAATTTCAAATGTGTATAGCACGAACTCGCGCAAGGTTTGCACGTAGCAAGTTCAAGGATTTGCTGAACAATGCGGCGTATGCGCAATCAGTGCACGTGCTCGCCAAAGCGAACGATGAACGGACGGATGGATGGACGGATGGAACTACGAAATTCTTGTGCAAAGCATGAATATCAAAGCGCAGCCGAGTTCGTGATTGACCGCGTTGAACGATTCGTTATACCTGCAGCGCCCTTCGCCCATCTCTCCCGCCACGCCCACTACGCAATTCTTGATTGATTGTTGTTGTTGATGTTTGTGTAGCGCCAGTTAAGTGAATTGAATAATGCACACCCCCCGCCCCCCAGCTCCCTGCTGTGGAATGAATGAATGCAGTACAATCGATCTGTGGGTCGCTCGATCGATCGATAGATACATGAATGTTTACAGAATCGCTCAATTGGATTATGCAAGTCAATAATAATGCATGAAATGGTTAACGGAAGCCCATTTCACGTGACTCCATATCAAGTTCCCATTTCTTCCTACCCTTCTACTACTACGATACTTTCCTAATCGCATTCAAGGCCGATCCGACGATCAATGGCGCAAGCCATTTTTTTGATTAGCTCGATATCGATTCATATTAGGTTAATCAAACGATTGTATGTATATTTGTATGCATATCATAAATAACATACATCTATAAGTGAAGGAATTCCGGGAAAGTAAACGATCGATCGATTGATTTCTATCTGCTGCGTGGCGATTGATTTTTGTGGAAGTTATTATACTCTGTATTGCATATTAAAGGCATATGCGGCAAGGGAAGGCGTGTTGGCATATATACTGCAGTTAAAATATATATTCCCGATCAATGTCATTCAATCTGCATGTTATTTTATATCCTCAACGGGTTTTAGTTAGTTTTTTATAATTATCTATTCATGTCTTCAGCTCTTTTCCATGTATATGTATATTACTTTTGTAGTTTCCTTCATTCCGTTTCCAATATATATATATATTGTTATTGGCATTATAAAGTTGTAAGATATTTATAGCATCCATTACGCCTCTCCACTTGTAGCTTGTTGAAACCTATCGATCGTTTATCAATGGGAATATCTGGTGAAGGTTGGTTATGGTTTAGTTGTTCGTTTGTAAGACGATACATGGTTAAATTATTTGTTGGACAGAGTTGCAAAACACCAAACGTGCGTCAGCTATTTTAGCCAGTGTTGCCAAAAAAGATAATAGCTAAAAAATCACCCTTTACTTGAAGGGGAGTTACATGTATAACAAGTAAAAGTGGAGCATTACTTAATATTTTTGGTACTTACAGGGACAGATATATGATATATATACATATATAGCTATAAATCATTGGAATGCTGAACACGTTGTGTATAATACAAACGAGAAGTTTTTTGCGGGTTAAGAAGACGTCGCAAGATTTATTTACACTTACAAAAATAAATATGTAAAAAAAATAGGGCAAAAAAAAACCGGCTTAATCAGTTCACTAACTAACTTGCAGACTACATAAATGATATGCTAGATATACGTATATATAGGCACACTATATTGAGTATGTCTGGGGGGATCAGTGAAGCTCCTCCTCGCCAAAGTGCTTGACAATCTGCTTGAGACTCTCGTAGGAACCAGTGAAGAAGCCCAGTAGTGCCAGCACCAGAATGATCAGATTCTTCAGACAGATCCATACGCCGGGTCCCTTGTTGGGTTCGTTCCGTGCGATCAGCTCGATGACCGGCGGAAATACCAGCGCCAATGCCGTGGAACAGAGTGCACCAATCAGTGAGATGAACAGTCCCAGTGCAGGCACCAGTTCCGCAATGGCCACTGCAGGAGAGTCGCAAGTTGAGATCGGAATCGATCGATCTTCATTGATGTTACTTACGCGTCACGATGACCAGCAGAGTGCGGAAGACAAGTTCACCGGTCAGGGAACGTCCCTGGATGTTGCACATCTGTTTGACGCTGGGCCACATCACTTGGATGGCGACAAAGAACTGCAGCGGATAGCCAAGCAGGACGCCTATGGAGACCATCAGTTTGACCGACTGAGCCAAGCTGATAAAGGTGATGGAGGAGGTGGAGGAGATTGGGGTTCGTTCATACAAAGGAAATAGAGTTGCTCACATGGAATCGCCAAGATTGAGGGTCAGACTGCCGCCGACCTGCTCGCCCCACTTGAGATAGCCAACGCAGCCGGCGAACATGAACATGACAGAGACGAGAAACATGCCCACATTGAGCACGCCGAGGGTGCTCTCAAACTGGAGCGGCTTGCGCATGGCATTCTTCAGCGGCATCACCAGGGCAATGCCTTCGAAGGCAAAGATGGCGGTGCCAAAGAACAGTGCCAGCTTAGAGCCATTTGTCCAGTAGGCGCGTTCCCCAATCTCTGGCAGACCATCGCGCAGCGCATAGTACAGTGTGATGGCCAGGCCGAGGATCATGCAGACGTTCGCGAACAGCGAGACGGGCGTCAACCACTTGAGGTTCGTGATCAGTGAGCTGAGCAGGACGGGCACCAATGCCAGCAGCATGACCAGATGTACGTCCATCTCAATGCCGTAGGCTTGCAGGACCTGGGATGATGATGTTGATGATCATTGATTGACTGGGTTTGCTGCTAATCCTTGTGTGGTATTCCTCACCTGCTTCACATTGCTGCTAATGAACACAAAGTAGATGCAGCAGAAACCCAACTGGGTGACGCATATAAAGATGTCCACCAGTCGCCCCATGGTGCGTGACCAGCCGCGTAGCTTGAGTGGTCCGTTCTCGAAGCACTGTTCCACGGTCACCGCGTAGTCGGCACAGACCGCATCGCCGCGCAAGTCACGCATCTTCTTGGAGCAGGCGACCAGCACGTGCTGGCAATGGATGCAGATCGCTGCAATCAGTACCGTCAACAGTGGCGCCACCACCAGGCCGCCGTTCTTGAATGCATCACCCATGGCGAAGAGCCCTGGTCCGATGTTGCCCTTGAACAGATGCACTATGGTCTCCAGATAGCTGCCAGATAGTTTGGTAAAGGCATCGGGGGATTAGACATACAATGTGTGTGAGGAGGAGGAGGCATGCAGTGGAGTGGATTGAGCGTGGTGGGACACAGAGGGTGCCTGGTGGGAGTAGCAAGCAACTGTTTAGCGTATCACAGCCCCAAATCATCTTGGAGTGGGTTAGTTGGCGCAAAGCGGGCTGGGATCAAGGTTGGTTGGATTAAAGCTGGGTTAGTTTCCAATTTCAACTGATTGTTCAATTACAATTGTTAGATTACTTTGGTTTCTCGGGATTTTAATTTGTTTTCACTTGAATTTCCGCATAGAATGAGGTTAGTTTGAACTCAAGCTGGCAAGGGGCTTGATTTTTGACTGAATGGTTAAGCAGATTATAGAACACCAGACTTAAAATTAGATTTGACAAGCATTAAGTCTACAGAAGAACTTAGAATTAGATTAGACAAGCATTAAGTCCACAGAAGCAATGCACTCGGCAAAGGTATTGGGTTAACTTCTTAAGAGTCTAAGGGTTTTATATATTTAAATCGTCTGCTTATAGGATAAAATTATAAGCAAAAGAAGAGGTAAGCAGTTAGTTAAGGAAGGTACCACGGAGGTTTCACGGGATAAGGAGTGAATGCCAATTAGAGGATAAATCTTAAGGCGATAGAAGGAGACATTACTTCTTGGAAGTAACTTGAGTTAGGTTAGTTACTTAGGTTTGTGCTGGTTTGTGAGGAGGGTTTCATAAGGAAAGGGGTTTGATATTTGATAAGCAGATTCCAGAACATCAGACTTAAAATTAGGTTAGACAAGCATTAAGTCTACAGAAGCAACGTATAATAAATGCATTCGGGAGAGGTATTAGGGTAACTTCTTATGGGTCTAAGGGTGTTATATATATAAATCGTCTACTTAAAGGATAAAATTATAAGCAAAGGGAGAGGCAAGTAGTTAGTAAAGGGAGGTTCGACGCAGGTTCCACGGGATAAGGAATAAATTTTACTTATAGGATTAATGTTAAGGGAAAAGAGGGAGAGATTACTTCTTGGGAGTAACTTGAGTTAGGTTAGTTATTTAGGTTTGTTAGGCAGGTTTCATAAGGAATATGGTATAATACAAGGTGCGTTCCAAAGTAAACAGGACTTTTTGAATCTAGTGGCGTCATCCATAGTGCGTTAGAATCTGCTACCCTTCATTGACTTCCAGTAAAAATTTCATAACATTCCATCTATTAGAAGTGAAGTTATTGCGTTTTAAGTGTCAGTACTTTTTTATCATCGGTGCGAAAATGAGCTTCGAGCAAAGAGCCAACATTCAAATTGGTAAAACTTTCACCGAAACGTTTCAATTGATGAAACAAGTTTATGGCGATGATTGCTTATCCCATAGCAGAGTACACGAGTGGTTTCAACGTTTTCAAAGTGGTCGTGAGGAAATAAATGACGATGAACATGTGAGCCAACCAAAATCCGTGATCACCGAAAATTCCATCGAAACTGTGCGTGAATTCATAAAAAATCAGCCGAAATCATCATTGAAATTCATGGAAATAGAATTGAACATCTCCAAAACATCGATTTATCGCATTTTGACCGAACATTTGGGCTTACAAAAGGTGTGTGCACAGTTTCTTCCGCACAAATTGACTGACGACCAAAAATTGCTCAGCATTCAACATTCGAAGGACATCATTATTTGACCAAAAATCACATTTTAACTATCAACCACTCCCCGTATTCACCTGATATGGCACCGTGCGACTTCTACCTTTTCGGAAAAATGCATTTGCCGATGAAAGGAAAGCGTTATGCAGACGTGGTGGCCATTCAAAAGGCTTGCACCGGCATACTGCCGGGCAATGAGCTAAAACACTCGTTCGACAAACTTTTGGACCGTGCAAAAAGCTGTATTGAAGCAGAAGGAGACTATTTTGAATAAAATTAATTGATTTTGCCCATAAAACCATTTGTTCTGTCTATTTTTTAAAAGTCCTGTTTACTTTGGAACGCACCTTGTATATATGGTAAATCGATTCCAGTATTTCATGCAGTTAGAATTTGGATAGTTTTTGAAGAAGTTCTGTTAGTTAAGCAAAGATTTTGATGCAGTTCCAAAGCAAAGTGCTTTCCAAGCAGTTAGTTTGGATTGGACGCAAGCAGGAAGAAGTTTTTTCAAGGGTTTGTTAGTTTAGCTTCTTATTCATTGCAGATTTAGGTGTAGGTTAGGTTGAGGTATTTGGAATTCAGGTAATTAAGATTATCAGCCATGCAGGTAGTTGGGATAATTTGGTTTTTAAAGCATTTTGGTTAGTTGAGCCGTGGGGTTGGGGTGTGGGGTTGTCCATATTTCCATACCTTGTAGGCGGGTGATAATCCACGTCGGCTTGTTCAGCCTGCTTTGCCGAGTTTGTGGCTTCATTCGTCTCATTGACAGTCTTTGCATTGTTGGAGCTGTTGACGGTACTGGAGCTGGGTGCTCTGTGGGCTACTGCTTCATTTGCCTGCGAGAGGTTTGCTGCCTTTGGTGTTGGGCGGAGAAGTGTAGGGGAAATTTGTTTGGACGAGTAAAAAGATAAAGTAATTTTATAGATCTTTCGGTTTGATGAACTTGTCCGTCCGTCCGTCAGTTCAATTGAACTCAATTGCGGCACTTTTTGGTTGAAAGTTCCGCATTCTGTATTTAATTGACTCTTTTGGGAATCGAGAACCGTATAACATTTGCTTTTAAATACTTAAGGGGGTAATTTAATAAATGCAAATAAATGTATGTGTATAGTACAGTTCAATTTAAATTAGCCACGATCTATCACAGTCTACACAGCTAGCTGCATCAGCTAAGTTCTATTATGTTCTATATTAAAATTTTTAAGGATTTAGTTAACGTATACAAAAAATATACTCAACTTGTTGTCTTCTAAGTAATTCGAGTGACTCAAATGATTCGAATCGTGTACTTCACGGGTACAATTAATAACATATATATGTAGTAAATAAAAGGAAATTAAATCCCTCATTGTTATCTCTGCTCTAAGTGCTGTGATAAATAAAAGTCTACGCGGGGAATCACGCGGTGGGGCCAATTAAATCGATGCTCGATGACTACAGTGAAGCTTGCCGGGCAGAGATAAAGCTGGAGGGAGAGCTTGCGATTGCCGATAAGGGTTTACAATATTCGGTCATGATTTACGAGTTGCCTAACCAGCGTAACGCCGCATAGCCCGATTTAGTCGATCGTAAATGGAAATAAACTCAATTAAGCAACTCATAAAAACCAACGCGAAGTTTGTGCCAATTAATTAAATATCGTATCTACGATATACTATATACGGATAGATATATCAGACATATGTGCATGTTGTATATCAGATCGTGCAAGCCGAGCCACAACATGAGAGCAACAACAATGACTTTCAGTCGGAGAGGAAAAACCCAAGATAATCAATAATTTTATGTGGCATGTAAATGCATTCTACCGTTCATTATAGAGACAATTCAAATTATTCTAACTCGATTTCAAGCGGTAGTGCTACGAAAGTTAGTCGATATATAAAACAAACTTCGGATTAAGACTAAGCAAAGAAATTTCACATAAAAAGTTAAAACAGAATGGAAACTTTTCTTATATGCGTAAAAGACTTGCGATAATCCTGTTGTTGTTTTCAATCAGTTTTTATGGGTTTTATAATGTTTAAGCAATGACGATTATACATAATGATTTCTATGCCACGCTCGGGCGATAACGCAGCTTGATAGAGTAACGTGACGCATATACTACGTTTGTTATATGGCTGAATTACTCTGTCAATATGGGTCCAAAGAGAACTCTCTATTATCTTTGTAGACTAGCTACTACTATGTTATATGGTATTATGTCTGATATCATAAACTGAATATACCAGAAGAATACAAGTTTTGTAGATTTCCATCAAGTGTATTTCCCAGAAGTTATTTTTGTCCTCCGCTTGTAAAGATAGTCTACAGATATCTAAAATAGAGACTGCTATTTATGAGGTTGTATATAAATGAAAGTATCAGCAGATGGCAAATCTACTACGCATATTTCCGCTTAGGAAAGTAACAGCACAGATAAGGCTAGTGAGGACATAAATTATACAAGAACACACAATAGATTTATGCATGTGTAGAAGGTCTTGCGGATCTTGAAGATCTAAAGATACCGTATCGCATACTTAGAGAACTAAAGAAGGTATCTAGAGAATAGATTGATGCCTGTGTAGAAGGTCTTGCGGATCTTGAAGATCTAAAGATATCATATCGAATATGTAAAGGAATAAAGAAGGTATCTAGATTATAGATTTATGCCTGTGTAGAAGGTGTTGCGGATCTTAAGATACCATATTGCATATGTAGAGGATTAAAGAAGGTATCTAGAATAAAGATTTATGCATGTGTAGAAGGTCTTGCGAATCTTGAAGATCTAAAGATACCATATCAAATACGTAGAGAACTAAAGAATGTATCTAGAGTACAGATTTATGCATGTGTAGAAGGTCTGGCGGATCTTGGAGAGCTAAAGATACCATATCAAAAACGTAGAGGATTAATTAATTAATTAAGGTATCTAGAGTATCTACTAGTCGTACTAAAGTTGGCTACGTTTACAAATTGATTCAGTCTGATTTGCCAAGCAATTGTCGATTGTTATTTATAACGGGATATGGCCGTGAAACAGCTAAACGCCGGAAACCATTGTCAACTGAGCGACTAGTCTACACTTCTACACACTTCTACATTTGTATAAGATTGCGCAATAAATTAACGAAATTATTAGTGAATTATCATAAACAATTGTCACTACTCGAGATAAGTGCAATGTGGGCAATGAGAATGAGAAGAAGTTGAAGCAAAGGAGGAAGATTTGCAGGTGGTGTATGGCAGAGAAGTGACGACAGACGCCATAACACATTGAAGTGGTCTGGCGATAGGGTAGCAAACAACAGCGAATAGTCTAGGAGGTGGAGAGGTAGGGCTAGCCGAGTACCAGAACTGGGTCTTCGAGCTTTATGGTCATCTTGTGTAAATCTAGACAACGTTTTTGTGACGCTTATCGAAGTACTTCAACGAGTGTATAAATTGTTGTTGTTGTTGTCGCACGTTTATTGGTAACTGCTGTGGGGAGGGTACCGGCTGAGGGGGTAGAGGGCTGGGGTAGAGACGTAGGTGTGCGCCATGAGTGTTGGCCAAACAAAACTGATGAAAAAATCGCCTTGATAAGCGAAATTTACTTCCTACCATGGGCGCCACTTTCCCTTCCATTCTCTCTCTCTCTCTCTCTTTCGCTCTCTCTCTCTTTCGCTCTCTCTCTCCCTCTCTCTCTCTCTCTGTCTGCCTCTCTTGCTCTCTTCTCTATCTCATTCAAGATACCCCGTGAAGATCTCGACATTAAATTTAAATTGACATTCCGCAATATATCACAGATTCGAAGGGGCCACACTTGATTCTCTGACCACCATCCGTTCTTCGTTCTCCCCTATCCCCTCTCCACACTCCTCTCCTCTGCCTTCGACAAGGCAATTCAGATTCTCTGCGTCGGAATTTTCCATGGACGTCCAAGGTTCTCGCCACTCGACACGCTGCTGTCGCCTTCATTGTCGCTCTTCAATGGGGATGACGTCCCAGCGCAATTAGGCAGCACAAGTGGAGAAGGCGTAATGCAGAAGAGCAGCAGAGAGAGAGGCAGTGCGCAGGCAGGGGTGCACTGGGTGCTACCCACTATTGGTTCAATGCACGCTTATTTGCTTTTGTTATTGCCGAAAATCGAAATTAGTTATGAATGAAAGTGTGTGTGGTAACTCACAAGATCAACTGGGATATCAATTATTACTATAACATACATAGTTTTTTACATGTACATACATATGTACATGTATGTATATGTACTTATTATGTTCTATTTATACCTCTGTTGTATATCACTTTAAGTGCTGTCCATGTTTTTATGGCCCACACCAAATTGGCATACACTTTGCGTGCTCAGACTGGGAAATAAGTATTGTTTGTCTTGGCAATCTAGTTGGGTTTCTTATAGCATCTTACATATATGTAGTATATTACTATATATCGTATATATTTTACTAAATATCATAAGATTTGTGCACCACCTTCTTGAAAATAAAGAGATAAGCTCAATTATTGTAGGAAAACTCTTAGAGTTCATTAGAAACACTGGACTGTTAATGGAGGAGTACAATAGATCTTATAGGCAGGAGTATAGATTCCCTTTTCATATAAAAATAATATATATCGTATATATTTGCATATATGCAAACATTTGTACATATTTAGTACACAGGGTATTTATTATCTTAATCTATAGGTAAATATTAAAGTTGAAGCTATATTCATACATGTATTTCAATGCCATATAGACAGTACTGACTGAAAGTGTAAGTACCCCTAAGCTAAGTATAGGCATATGGTATACCATAAGTGACATGCATTCATTCTTTCAGCTGTAGAAAGAGTATGCAAAATTCGTCGAGCAAGGTAGAAGTTTCATATACTACGTAAGCTATGCGAATGTGTGAATGTTTTGCAAATACGTTTCAACTCAGTTGTTTCTAATTCATCTACACTTACAACCAACACCACCACCCACTCCCCCCCTCACCATCTTTGACAGCTCCCGCTAACGTGTGCAACAGCTGCAAATGTTTCTTGCACGTTGTTGTTGTTGCTATAGCTGGCCTTGTTGTTATTGCTATTGTTGTGGTTGGCTTTGCACTTGATTTTGGTGTTTGGAAAACGTGTACGAATAATAAAACGAAAACAAAAGCGAAAACGAAGTCGCTTTACGAGCTTTTCTTAAAGTCGCAAGCGAAACAGGTTGTGGATAATTATGTAAATATTTACGATATTTAACGATACGCAATACGTAATACGTTAGACGAGCTACGTCACAACGTAAGAGACAAAGTAAGCCAAAGTCAATTGCAGATAAAATTGAAATTGACAGAGTCGGCAAGAAGTAAAAAGCAAATACACTTATAATAAATAAAAAACGAGCTGCAACACAAATGTTTTGCTAATGTATAAGATATGTATCTAACTGTGTGTGTGTGTGTGTGTGTGTATGTTATAAGTATAGTAAGTATTTAGTCTACACACCTCTGTATCCATATTGTTGTTGTTGTTGTTGCTGCTGATGCTAGAACTCGGTCAATGCACGAGACGGCGGGCTATAAACGTGCCTGTGTGTGTGTGTGCCTGTGTGTGTTTGTGCCTGTGTGTGTGTGCAAATCGACGCGTAATTTGTTGAATTCTTTGGCGCGTTTTTATTTTTAAAAGGTTTCTGCTTTCGCTTTAATTATTGTTGGCTCCTCTCGCTGCACTTGTTCTGCACCTTCTCCTCTTTCTGCTTCTTCTGCTTCAGCTTCTTAATTTGTGTCATGTATTTCTCTCTTTCTCCTTCTTCTGTTGTTGTCGTTTTGGACACGGTTTCGCTGGCCGTTTGTATTGTCGATGGGCTCAGAACGCAGCGCGTGTTAATCGCTTCACGAAATCATCAAGACTGACGGACCGCCGACGCCGCCGCAGCCGGCTGGGCTCTCATTCGCTGCCGTCGCTGCCGGTGACGCTGCTGTTGCTGCTGCTGGCGCTGCCGCCTGTTGCTTCTGCCTGCGGCATTTGACACTTGGCACTGCTGCCTGCTGTAAGTTTAAGTTGGCGCTACGCCTGCCCCTCCTCCCCTGCTCCTCCTCTGCCTTCCCCTACCACTCCACACTTTACACCATCTCTGCTCTCTCTCTCCCCACTCTCACCTTACTCTCACGCTGCCTCATCTGCGTTTCTTATTACAGCAACATTTGTGACGTCACACACTTTCTGGCATCCGTTCTAATGGCCCGGACCGGTTTGCCGTTGCTACTACACCCACTGTCCCTCACATATGCCGCCTCCCCGCCCCTGCCCACTGTGCCCAAGTGTCGTGCCGGCCTGTGCCAATTGAATGCCTGTCCAACAGGTTGTCACTCAAGTCGAAATCGGCAGGGCATCAGCTGAGCCAATTGCCCAGGTTACACAGCACACCCTCTACCTCCCCCCCTGTCACTCTCTCACCCTCTATCTCTCTCTCTCCTCCCAAAAGGTTAGGGTATTGTGGGGTAAATGTAATGTTTATTGCGAAATTCTCAGTCATCACAGCAATCTCATTTCATGATCACTTTTCTATATTCCCATGACATGCACACATACATACATACATATGTTATCTTGATGACCTTTATGTTTAAGACCTTTACATACTCAAATTTTGATTGCTTTATCTATTTATAAACTCATTTCACAATGTTGTAAAATTAATTTTAGAATTTATTTACATTTTCCATACAATAATTTAGTTACTCTACACAGAACTAATAAATATACAATATTATAAAGTAATTCTTCACACAATAGATTCACAAGTTCTGCACAATATTAGAAGGTACTTCTTCACACTATAGTAGGGTAGCTGCTAGTCGGCAAGCTGAGCTACTAAGCTTTTTGGCAAGCATTAATCAGACTCAGTATTTCTACCCATAGAAGTTAGACGGGTATTATAATTTTGTGTCAAACAAAATTGTATGTATGTTACAGACTAAAAAAGACACCCACATTTGACAAGGTTTATATTCATAAATATGTATGCACGTGTATGCCTGATCAGCTTCAACAGCCAAGTCGATATATCCATGTTCGTCTGCTAGGCTACCAAGTTTGGGGACGATATGCCTTCTTACTGCACGCAGATCAAGTTTGTTTTAGAATGGAAACAAGCCTCGTAATCGATAAAAAACGAATCAAAAGCATAATTTTACTGCTATAAAGTTTATAATAAATGATTTCTTAATTGTGGTTACAAACCGATAATTAACATAGAAGTTATTAAAGAAATAAATAATAAATAATTGTAATAATTGTTATCAAAGTACCGCCAGCAAGTATGCAATTAAAAATACGCAAAATACAAAAGTTAAATATAAAAAAAAAAAGTTTTATTGCTTGATCATGTGCTTAGCGGCTATATAAAAGTGAATCATACTCAACTGATATTTGCTTTATTTAGAGAAACTATAGCTTGACTCTCTTAGTCGCTATTCGCAGGGTATCTACTAGTCGTTGCATTAGATCTAACTCTATTCGAATGTTACCGAACAGTTCTTTTGATTAACCATTTCACTTCATTTGTATTTTATTTATTTTATTTTTAAAGAACAGGCCGCACGGGTTTGGATGAAATCGCATGCATTCATCTCGTTCCATGCTGGCACATATGATACACATACACACACACACAAGTACATATGCATACACATACACCACACACACACGCGACGGCACTTAAGACTTGTGTTTCCTTCAGTTTGCGGCTTTAATTGAAAGTGAACAGACAAATTGCTGACAGTTATTGCCTCTCTTTCTTTCACTGCTGTCTCTTTTCCTCAGCTTCCTCCCTCGCAGGAGGGAGATAGACGGACCTATGAACAATTCGCAGTCCCTGACCTTGGTTTTGATTTGATCGCAGCTTTCTATCAAAATCAAAATAAAAAGATAAACTAACATTTATTGTAGTAACTACTGGATATGAGTGTGATCCAGTTAAATGTTAATATATTCCATTTAAACAAGATATATTACTTAACATACAGGTCTAGAAAACTTAAAATGGTGCATATTAAATGGTATATTATATAGAATAGAATGAAATGCGTAGCATATTGAGTGACAAAATCATAATGCCCTCACAACAGCCCTTCACAGTCGCCGACTAGTGATCGTATATAATAGCAGTACTACAATTCATACGATTAAATCATAATGTCCAAATGAATTAAAGCCAATAAAATCTTTCCTCAATGGAGTGCGTGTTTTTATTCTTTCTGATTTTATCTCTTACTTTCAATGTCAACAACCCTACATTCAACATTTTGATATTGACAGATAATGGAAGCGAATACGAACAAAATAAATAACAATCCCCATTGAGCTTAGCATAGTAACCGAGTTTCTTTGTGGATGCAGAAAGTTTCAATCGCAAATAATATCTGATTATCGCGACATTCGGCATTATTTATTGACGCACTGGAGAATGTGTTTACTTCTATTAACACTCAATTGACTCGATGTAGATAAAAGCTACAGCTACAGATAGATTAATTGAAATGTGTTTAGTCCACTAACGACATTACATTGTAATAAAATATATAAAACCAGTAAGAAAACCGTAGAATACCCTTCGCCCATGTTCTGGTGCAGTTTAATTTGCTAAATTCATACACATATACATACATAGGCACATGATTTAAAATTATTCCCGACAGATGGCGCTGCGCTTTACGCTCGCCCACCTCCCTTGTTAGCTGACACAAGCACTTGGTTTAATGCTCAGCTTTCTTAAATAGTTAACTTCTGTGTTTATTGTCCGATCGGATTGCAATTTAGAGAATACGTAGATATTTCATTCAGCTTAGTATATGTTGAAATCAGATAGTTTTATCTTTTTTACAGCGCTGTGGGCGTGGCACCTAGCATTTGAAATAAACTTGATCAGGGTATAATACACAAGAGTCTTCCTGCCAAATTTGGTAACTCTAGCTTTTATAATAGCTGAGATCTGTGCGTTCACACAGACTTGGCTAGTGATCCCGAGCAAGATTATATATACTTTATGGGATCTGCCTGTTACATACATTTGCACAAGGTTAGTATACCCTTTTTAGACCATTTTCAATGGTCGAAGGGTACAAATAGATCGAAACTATATCGACAGGAGCTGTAGCAATTATGAGTATTATTATTATTAATTTAATATTATATATTTAATATTATTAATGATGATTTACAGCTTATCATGTTTTTGTGACTAAATCTACGGAAGATATAGTCAGCAGTTGCACGGGGATAAGTCACGTCTCAGCTAGCAAGTCGACGATACTTGTACTCAAGTATCTACTTGTCAAATGACAGCTGGAACCCTTCGACACCCCTTACATACTACTACTACTATATATGACGGTGCTCCCCGTCATCGATAGAATCGAGACATTCGATCCCCTCCGAATCTGAAGTGTGGAACGTGCTCTTTTCACTCTCCCCAAGCGTTGGCAATTGTTATTATATATAAACATGATTTGTACTTCTATATGGTACACATTATATAGATTAAATAGTTATTATCTTAGTATTAGCTTGACAACGTGTTCCTTTTTCGAAATCAAAAAGAAAACATGCAATTAAAAAGTGTTGCTTTTCGCTTTTGTCTATAAGTATCGCCCGATGCGAT
This sequence comes from Zaprionus lachaisei, assembly GCA_018901815.1. NCBI lineage: Eukaryota > Metazoa > Arthropoda > Insecta > Diptera > Drosophilidae > Zaprionus > Zaprionus lachaisei. The sequence continues at coordinate 5,905,963 of JAEIFI010000357.1, forward strand.
ATGTGGCGCTGGGATTATTGTTATTAACTCATGCTGTACAACGAGGTACACTCCCTCTCTCTCCCCACTCTCCCTCCTCTCTCTCTCTCTTCTATTCCCGCTACGGCCTAATCGCCATGGGAGATGGGCACGTGACACACACAACTTGAAGCGGCTGAAACATGGAAAAAAAGCGAGAAAACAACAAGCTCCAGCGACTATCTCAAATTTCAGTCGTCTCGCAGATAACATGCACTTTATATAATATGATATAGTACATCTGTACTTCGATTTTGTTATATTGAATTCGATACAAAGTTCAATTACTAACACTCTCGACTCTCGATTGACGACACTCCACAGAATACAAAGAGATTTTCATTATGAAATTTAATTTGTTCTGTATCGTGTCAGAATCAGTAATGTTTCGATTTTGTTTGCTGTAAATTAGTCTGACTAATAAAAAAACGTAAAGGTTACCCAAGGAAGCAAACAGATTGCTCTTTATACTGATCATCACTGGTTTCCATTTTGATATCCTGGTTTATTTGTGGAAATAGTTTTCCCTTAACTCTATATACCCAACAATTACTAACGGGTGATTTTTTAAGAGCTATAGGAAAGTTAAAAAAAAAAAAAAAACACATAAAATTCAGAGAAATGCATGAAATGTTTCTTTGAATCGATAGATGGTCCATATAATTGAATATTTGAAGATTATTTCATGCAAATTCTGACCGTGACTGCGCCTCACATGGCCCATCCGCTTAGTCCAATTTTGTGGCATACTCTTTCCAAGATATCGGCCGTACTTCGGCCATAACCCCACAAAAAATATCTAGACAGCCAATTGACCGATTCATGGTTAAATTATTGACCAAACTGAAGATGTTTGATAGCTAAAAAATGACCCTTTATTAATTAAACTCCTCTCACAATCGTACATAGAAAATGAACAGAATATTAATCGAACCTTTCTTTATACAGTGTCCACAGATGTATTTTGTCTCTTCAATTATCTCTGCCTCGTGTCTCGTGTCACAATCATCGTTGCACGCTGTCATCACTAAGCTAAGTACTCTTGCTCTGCGGAGAGAGGGAGCGGGGGGGGTGGTTGTGCTAACAAACTGCCGTTGCCCTAAACGTTTTTTAGTGACGCTCGAGTTATAACGGTGCATTAACTGGCAGTGTCTCTTTTGTTTTAGCTACCTTAGTTGCCGTTGTTGTACTTACTTGCTAGTCGTACGCACTACACTGTTATTGTAATTGTTATTGCTTTTGTTGTTGTTGTTTTACCCAGTAGAAAATAGAAGAAGTTGCAGTAGGGCATATTAAGGAGGTAGCTCGCTAAAGTACTACTTTAATAATATCAGCATTCAGTATTCTAGAGGGACTCAAATGACACAGGTTTGTCAAAAATATAAACAGGAATGAGTTATGTATAGTAAGATAGGTATACATAGTGTAGCTATATATATAGATCATACATATAGCTTAAATTTCCCACGAATGATGATCGCATCAGGCGAGATTTTAATACATTTATTGTAGTTAGATCTGATTGGAGTTGGAGTCATTTGTTCTGAGTTTACGTTATATAAATAAGAAATATAATTAAATAATTATCAAATATATAAATTCAATAGATTAATAACTTTAGCTGTACCTGTAACTTTCAACCTTTATGTGGTATCTAACAGTCGAGCAGATTTCCTCACATGCCAACTGGTGTCAGCAACTTCTTTGTCATGTTTTCTAAATTGAGCCACGCCTCGTCTGTGCCTGTGCCTGTGTGCCCGTGCCTTACCTTCTGCCCAGGGCGGTTGCTATTGGGGCGAGGGGGTGGGAGGGGTGCAGGTGTAACGGGGTCTGGCGCAACGGCGAAAGTCAAAGGCGCCCCTGTGCCGCATTTGCAACAGTAGAATGAATGTGTAGAAAGTGAAAGAAAGATCTTTTGTCAGCCACCGAAAATGCTGTTTCTCTAATAAGATGCCAAGCAACTGATTAACTTGCTGCGTGTGTGTGTGTGTGTATGTGTGTGTGTGTGTGTGTGTGTGTGATCACCTATTATGTGACATTGTATGTTTGTACTGCCAGGTCTTATAGCACTTTAGGATGCTGATTTACAGCCTAACCCTGCGTCCTACTCGTTCTATCTTTAATGTGCTTCTCCACCTCGGCCACCACCAGCGGTACATTAAGAAGAGTTGTTCAAGTCCTTTCAGACTCTTTACAATGTCACCCAGACTGGTGCCTTCTCCCACCTGTTGTTGGGCCTCGTCACTAACGTCTTTCTTCGTCAATGTGCCAAACTTCTAAGAACACTTCCTTTGTAACTGTTCTATCCTCCATTGCGTGCACATTCCAAGCAGTTCAAAAGCCTAAGTCCCTTTTCCTTTCGACCCACTCCGTGTACAGTGGGTACAAAAGTTGGACGACTTATTCAAAATATTTGTATTATATTAAACAAAAGATATCAGTAACATTAAATCTGCTTATAATTCTTAAACATGTTATTACCTAACTATTAAACTTATCTAATCTAATGCCTTAACTAAAGTCATGCATTGTCTTGTAATTTATGCTAGAATTCTTAAAATATCTCAATATTACGAGGCTTTCCTTTTATATTTTGGAATTATAGAACAAAAACAAATATTAATCATTGAAAATCGGTTGATTGCTTTTTTTAAAATATTCCCCATTAAGATCTATACACTTTTGTATGCTGGTGTAAACCAATTGTGGAAGCATTTTTGCCACTTAGATTGAGGTATCTCTTACTAGTAATTGACTGCATGCATACAAGCATAGTATGTCTTCTGTACAGACAGATCTCCATACTATATAATAAAAGGTACAAAAGAACAAAACATGTTTTTGGGTATAACTTTAACTGAACTCATGCGACCATCCATTGAATGGACTGTAGAAGAAATTAATATGATCGCGCCTGACCGCGTTTGTCTTCTGTTTTTTCTCTAGTTTCCTTTCATATGTTGGCGTTCTGTAAAGCAACCAACTGAAGAAATGTATCAAATTGTCCGTTAAGCGAGCAGAACCCACATGCACAGTGAGACAAATTGGAATAGTCAGTCACTGAATGAGATTTTGTGCATGTCATGATTTACAAGTATACTGTAAATGAACACATTAGGTTGCTTAAATAAATTGTTATTATATACTAAACCTTAGCAGGAAGGCGTTACAGCATGCTTTATCCCAACCCAGAGAAGAGTTAGAGAGTTAACAACTTGCCCAAAACATCTTATTTAACGCACGATCGGTCATTGATAATCAGGCAATATATATATAGAAACCTATAGTACAGAAGTGTATATTGTATATATTCTTTTCCAGACATACAAAATAAAGATGTGAATATATAATTATTTGTTTATACTTTCTGTCAACTAGAGAGACACGCAAAAAATTTATTATGAAGTTGAGTGATGAATTTATTATATTTTGTATTAAATATTGGAATTTGTATTATACTATTTATATGCTGAAAATGTTGTATTTAATTTAAGTTTAATTTAGTTAATTTAGCCTGGAAAAAGCCTAAAAGATCAAGTTTTTAACTCTTTTCGTAACAACTTAATCCTTCTTCCATTTAACAAACATAAATCCATGTTGAAAGGAAGGAGGATAAAGTTGTTAAGAAAAGAGTTGAAATCTTGAAATTCGGAAATGATCAGGTGAGTTCCAATTATTGCTATAAAAGTTCAAAAAAAGAGTGACAAAAAATTACATATTACTCTATAAGGAATGGAGAAATTAATTTGGTTAAGCAATGTAGGGGAATATAGAATAATCGATCGCATTGGATAATGGATTCTGAAAATATAAACTCCAAATTTGTATTTTTTTTATATTTTGTACTAATTTGTTATTTACTTTTGGTAATTTAACTTATGTTCTTTTAAAAATTGCAACAATTTATAAGCAAGAGAAATAAACTCAACTGAAACTGCTATGTTTTTATTTATTTATTTATTTAATTTAAAGTCAGTCGACTTTAAATTAAATTAAATAATTAAATACAGTCGACTGAATTAGATACAAAGAATTATTTAAAAAGTCAATTTAAAATAATTAAGCATAAAGTTTAAGTTTACAAAATTTTAAAATTAATTTGATTTATTTGAATTTAATTTAATTGAATTTTGTTTGGTTTTTGTCGTCCACACCCACTGTGCTGTGAGCTGTGATTAGATCGACAATTTGCAATGCTTCGATGACTGTCGCAGGGCAACTAAACGGACCGATATAAAGATACATACGAGGCAGCACACGCGACTGCCACCACAATGATTTGGCCAGAACGTTAGACAGGGACTGTGACTGTGACTGCGACTGCGACTGCGACTGCGACTGCCTTGGGGGTACGGTTCGGGGCGACATCTTCACTGAAACGTTACGGCCAAAAGTCAAGCAGCCGAAACTGGCATATAGTAGTAGTTGGAAGTATTAGTAGACGGATCTTCTCACTTGCTGGAGTTGGGGAACTTGAACAGGGGGAGAGGAGTGGGGGGGGAACTGGGCGGCTTGAGAGTTTCACCAAGTTCGCTGGTTGGCTGTGCCGGGTCGTTGTTTCATTTGGTAACGAGACTCGCAGCGAACTGGTCGCGTACGCGTTTTAATTCCAAGAAATCCAGTTATTACTCCTCAACTGGCTCGCGTCGACCAAATGCCCGCATTCCACATAGTCGGCAAGGTGCTAATGTTGCGCCTGCTGCTGGCCAATCTGGCGGACCTCGCTGTCTTTGGCTATGAATTTAGCTATCATCCTAGTGCCGAGGAGTTTGACAGCCTGCTGCGCGAGACGCGTGGCTGGACGCGGGATCTGCTGGCCAATGAGCAGAGGCGCAGCGATAACTTTGTGCCGCGCTATCGCTACAAACAGCAGGCACCCAAATCCGAGCTAGACTTCCAGCTATTCAGCGATGACCAGGAGCAGTTGGAGCAGCAACCGTTTGTCTATGAATCTGTTGCACCTTCTCAACCAGAGCAGCAGCAGCAGCAGCAGCAGACGATGCACGTGCAGGGTCAACTGCTGCAAATAGCGGACAACCTGACGCCGCCGGCAGCTGCCACAGTTGCAAGCTCTGCTGGTGGCAACAGCAGTGGCAACTTTCCCATATTCTTCACTAATCCTGCCACTGGCATTGTCTATGCCATCAGCGAAGTGGGTCGCAATACCAAGTCGCAACCCTGGCCAGGCACAGGCAATGCCAACGACAGCGACAGCGACGCCATTGCCATCTATGTGACCAAGCAGCAATACGACAGCGATCTGCAAGCGCTGCGCCAGCAATACGAGCAGCAGTGTTCCATTGTCCCAAGTGAATCCCCATCGCAGTCTCCCTCGGTCTTATCGACCTCCAATGTGCGACCGCTGGCGCAGAGCTCGAGCACAGCACGGCCACAGATCATTCGCCTGCAGAAGCCCAAGAGACCCGCGATGCCATCAAAGCTGCCCCACAAGCCGCCGCCCGTGATGGTGCCCAGTGGCGCGGCAGGCACCATCAGTGATCAGCTGCTGAAGCTGCCTACCACGACAGCCAGACCCCGTGGTGGACCCAAGAAGACGCAGAAGCCGAAGCGGAACAAGCGAAAGAAGAAAAAGAAAACGCCCAAAAGACGACCAGGACACAAGGTGACCACAACCAGGACCACAACCAGAACAACAGCGGAGCCACAGATAGTGTTGGGTAGACGCACCACCACCAGTCGACCGCCTACGCCCACGCAGCTGGCCACACAGCTGGAGAAGCCACACATGCCGCCACAGCCGACGGCAACATTGGGAGGCGGCAGTGAGACCATCTTTAGCGAGCATCCTTTCGTCGTCTCGAATGGATTCATTGAGGTGCCGCATCATTTGATACGTCGCTCTCTGGACACGCCACGCTCGGCGGCTGCTCGACCCGCCAGCAGTGGACGACGCAGGCCCAGCGGCAGCAGCGGAGACAAGCGCCGCACGAGCAGCACAAGTCGAGCTGGAGACCGCAGACGGGCAGGAGACAATGCGATACCAACGAAAGCGACTGGGAAAGTGCAGACTGGAGAATCTGGTTACCATGTGCCACACGCTGTCCATCTGCTGAATGTCAAGCACAATGGCAGCGAGGAAAGGGAACGGAAGGGGGAGGGGGATGGGGAGCAGGACAGGCAGCACGTAAAGAAGAAGCAACAGGCCAGACGACGCAGCGCTGAAATGGATTTTGATCTATTCGAACTGATGACAGGCAGCGATTATGAGGACAATGATGATGATGACGATGCCTATTATGACAGCGAGAGGGAGCATAAGAAATCCTCCAGTGCAGTGCAGCTGCAATCGCCCTCCCAGGAGAACAGCAGCTCAGCGGAGGAGGGTGCCGACTTTGGTGCCATGGACGAGGAGCCCAGCAGCAGCACCACCACCAGCACCACAGCAGCAGCAGCAGCAGCAGCTGAAACCTCGTCGGAGCAACAGGATCAGGTATCCAGCAGCAAGCAGAGTGCGGCAAAGAAGCGCATCAAACGACGTCCAAATGGAGACAAAAACCAATCAGACGAATACTACGATGAAGAGGAAGAGGAAGAGGATGAGAATGACAAGGATTCCGAATCTGATTCCGACTCTGATTCGGATTCGTTTCCCGCCAGCTTTGGCAGCTTCTTTCGCATGGTCTTCTATCCCGTGCAGCTGGCAATGACGCGAATCTTTGACGGCTTTACGGGCACCTCGGATGAGCAGTCAGATGTGGAGGCCACTGCGAAACCTAAATATCCCACCTACACACTCTACCACAGCGCACACAGCAACAATGCACTGGCAGACGATGCGGACGAGGACGACGATGAGGGCAGCTCCCTGGGCAGCTGGTTTAGCTCGTGGTTTGGCCTGCGTAGGCGCACCAAAAAGATTGGCAGCACCACAGCCATGCCCCTGCCATTGCCCACACCAGCACCACAAGTGGAGGAGCCCGAGCCAGGTTGGCTTGAATCCTGGTTTGGATTTGGCAAGACAACAACACAAGCGTCAAGTGAGGAGGATGACTACGACAGTGAGTACATGATAAAGTTCCTTAAAGGCAGAGCAAGAGAAAGATTAAATAACTGCATACCAATTAAGCGTTTATTTATTATTTACCAGTTTGTTTATCAAGTTATGTCAGCATATATTTATAATTTAATGAATTATAATATTTATTTTATTTTTCATTTATTTATTTTCAACTTTTCTGTGTTTTTCTTTCCTTTTGCTTTCCCGCTTTGATACATTTATCGATTTAGTCAAGACACAAACCAAAAGCATGCAATGTTGCAAACTGTTTGCAAACAGAAATGTTGTCAACACTGAGTTTCATTCAAATGGAATTTGAAAATATGGAAGCTGTAAATCAGATTAGTAGATGTAACATCGATGTTTTATATGAAAAACCTCAGCAAACATCGATGTTTCTGCAACTCTACAGTTTAGGCATGCATATTAGATTACCCTGTACAATACACAAAATAATAAGCTGAGCTTACCTTACTTGCTAAGCTAATATAAAAATGCTTAGCCCTTATTCAATCTTTATGTAGCTCTTAGGAATCGATTTGATCTTAAATATTTGCAGGAAAATTGCTTTATCAGAGCCTCGCAGTGTGTATATTCATACACATTCATGCAAGTATATAGTATAATATATTCATATATACATATATATATATATATATATATATATATATATCCAATAGTTACTTTTATTCTAATTCAATAAATATGTACTCATTATGCTTGCTGATTACAGGGTATAACATAGTTAATCACCTCATCGAGCTTTGCACTCGTTATTCTGTCTACTTGATAAGTAGAACTCACTTGACAGTTAATAGGCTTTGCGAAGTAAACTGCCTGCCATAAGTGTGTGCACGTTAGCAAATTGTGCGGCGACACACTGACCTCCGCCGCAGTTTTAACGGTCTCTCTCTCTCTCTCTCTCACTCACTTGATCCCCATTTTGTTACGCTTTCTGCGCAGTAAACCAACCTGACCCTGTTGGCCTGGTCTGGCCCGACCCAAGTCTAAGATTAACGCAATTCTCCTTCCCCCCTGTGATTGTTTCTCTTGCAGAGTGGTTTTCCGGCTGGTTTGAGGGGACTCCAAGGCCCAAGGCACAACGTCGCCAAACGAGCTCCACTACAAGCCCGACCACAACGACGCCGTCGACGACCAGCTCAATGCCCCAGGTACCCATACTGACCATTGTGGATCCGCTGCGTAATCCGCAGAACTGGATTGGCATATTGGCCCATCATATAGTCAATGCCACGGGCAATGCGGCTGGTGCCGCTGCCAGTGCAGCCGCCGCTGGGGCAGCTGCCGGCGTCTCGAGCAGCACCAGCAATCCGCTGCTGCAGGCACTGGTGACGCGTGCCGGCGGCACTACAACAACAACTGCCCAGCCGGAGACGCCGCCACGTCCCATCAGCTACGATAAGTATCAAATCTGGCGCCTGCGACCGCAAGATGAGCCGCAGGTGCGGGCATTGGAGCAGTTCAAGCGTGGCGAGGATGGAAACAAGCTGCAGTGGCTCAAGGGACCCAGTCTCAGGTAGGTATCCAAGGTAATTAGCTTACTACATCGTCTACCTTCTCTGATACCTTCTATATCTACTCCTACTCCTACTTCTACTTCTACTTCTACTTCTACTTCTACTTCTACTTATTCTACCTTCTACCTTCTTCCTTCTACCTTCTTCCTTATACTTATACTTATACTTATATGTTCTACATCTTTTCCTTGCGGCCTTCAGGGGACTGACCGATGTGCTTGTGCCGCCCAGAATGCTGGTCGACTTCCAGGGCACACTTAATTTCGAGGGCATTGCACACGAGGTGCTCATCTTTGATGTGGGCAAAGCCATTGCCTATGAGCGCACCAAGGAGCACTATCTCTACACGACGCCCCCCTCCGCCAAACGACCCACCAAGCAGCCGCAAATGACGCCAGCGATGACATGGAACAAGTACTACGGACACGACGACATCTTGCACTATCTGGAGACAATTCGTATGCGGCACACACAACTCATCGAGCTCATCCACATCGGACGCTCGTACGAGGGACGTCCGCTGATTGTGGTCAAGATCGAGTCGAAGCAAACGGCAGGAGCAGCTGCCACAGCAGCAGCCGCCGCTAGCCAGAAGCTCAAGCACAAGCACAAAAGGCGCTCGGGACAGGCGAACGCTGTCTTCATTGAGGCCGGCGCGCAGGGCCTGGCCTGGATTGGGCCCGCTTCCGCCACGTGGATGATCAGCGAGCTGCTGCGGCACATGCGCACGAACAGTGAGTAGAGACAGGGAGGAAGGGAGAGGTGGCGATATCATATGCGATACTATTGCATAAATATGAATGGGAAGGGATGCAAGCAAGCACTTATCGTATAAGCATACAATAGTATCGCTTAAATAGGTGCACAACAGTGTGGTGTATCCTATTGCTAACAGTTCATGTTATCACTGCTGTCAACTTTTAAGTGGGGTAGGCACTATTCGATCAATGACGATAAGTTCGATATATTGACGATAACTATAGTCTTTAGTTTCGATGGTATTTTATTTATGTTGATTGAAGAATGGCATGGCATAGAATAGTTGTTTGTAGTGCGAAAGTATCGCCGATGGTATCGTTTACTTTGCCTCCACATTTCATTGAATTTGACTGACTGCTGACGAAAGTGGACACTCTTCACCTATTCTGGTCCTGGCAGGGGAAGCTTAGCGCAATAGAGTCGGGTTGAGAGCGATGGTGGAGTGGAATTGATGGAAGGTTAGGGAAAGACTGTCATCATTAGCGACTGTTCATGAAGTGGTTAAGTAGTCATTCAACCAGACGAGCCACGTGGGCGGCTGCTTCATCTCGATGACAACTGAGTTGCGACGTGCGGTGTTATAGATAGCTCTGCCCTGGCAGTCGGTGTACTTGCGCGTCATCTTGGCCACCAACTTCGGTTTCATCCTTGGCAGTGCCATTGGCATTGCCTTGGGCTTGTGTCTTTGAGCGACGACTCTATGTCCAGGTAGGTGCGAGGCAAGGCTCTTGCCTGACGACTTGGACCGCTGATGGGTGAACCGCTGGCCATGCGTGACCATGGTGATGGCAAACATTAGCATGAGCATGCCAAGTACTATACTGATGGCCACATGCACATTGCGATCGGCCTTCTTCAGATTCACCACCATCTGGGCCATGTAGTAGCCCAGCGCCACCCAGAACGTGATGGTGCAGACGGCAAAGAAACTGCGGAATGTGAATAAGCAAGGAAACCAATTCGACTTAATTCAACTTAACCTAACTTAACTTCAACTTAAACTCAACTCACTTAACCTAAATCAAATTAACTTAACCTAACTTAACTTAACTTGAGCATACTTAATCGAACTTCTAATCATTTTACATGACTTTACTTAACTTATCTAAACTTCAATTCCACTCGAACTCAACTTGACTACTTACTATCTAATTCAACTCAGCTCAGATTGACTCAACTTTACCTAATTCAACTTGATTTTAACTCAACTCGAACTCAACTTGAACTCAACTACACCTAACCTAACTAAAAGAAACTCAACTCACCTCAGCTTAACTCAATCTAACATTACTCAACTTCATTTTAACTCAACTCGAACTCAACTTGACTACACCTAATTCAACTCAGCCAAGTAAACCTAACTGACAGTAGCTCAACTCACCTCAACTTAACATTACTCAACTCAACTGAGCTACTTACACGAGAATGCCAACGGCTTCTAGGAGAAAAGAGACCATCGTGTTGACCATCTCGTTCTTGCATATACGCACACCCGCCATCTCCTTACCGGTTAGTTTCATCCTGCAGTCCTTGCCACAGCCGGTATCCAAGCCACAATTATCCTCGCACGTCATGTCGCGGGCGCAGAGGCCGCCCTTGTCTGATTTGAGTAGGGCAGCACGCAAAGAAATGGCCGAACCCAGTGTATCCCGCCCAGTAGCACCGATCTCGTCGTATCCAAGGCCTTGGCAACCGATACGGGGTTTACCCAGTGGGGACATTGTTTGCTTAATAGGTTCGTTTACGCTCGACTTGCGACCAAAAGTGGTTGCACCGTAGGTAATGCGAATTTTCCCGCTGCCGTTACTGTTATCCTTGTTTGCACCTGGACTTGGTGCAGCATTCCTGTGGTCGCAACTGGTGCCGTCCTTCGACTCTTTGTCTCCCAAGGCACGATCAGCTCTGGCAGTCTCACAGTCGCAAGGCTCGTTGTTTTGCTCCGCCAAGCACTTGGCACATTGACATTTTCTCTCCCTGAAATCACGCGTCGCCTTGTTCAGATCCATCGCCACTTCGTAGGTGCCCTGACTTGAGAACGCATAAAGACTGCGCTAAGCTTGCCAAGATTCCGACCAACTAACCAGAAATTTTGAACAAAATTTTGACTGCGGTCGAAATTCCAATTTGGAGTAGGGACTGACACAAAACTGTTCTGCGTCCGTCCAGGGCCTACGTGGATCGAACAAACGAATCGAGAGTGAAGTTGAGAAGGGGAAGGGGTTGGGAGAAGGAAATAAGGGAGTCAAACTTCCAGTGAATCACATCAACTTATGCTCCATTCCCGTTTCTATCCAGAGAGCGATACGGAGCACGAGTTCATACGGAACACCACATGGTACATCATGCCCGTCCTCAATCCGGACGGGTATGTCTACAGCCATGAATACGATCGCTTTTGGAAGAAGTCGCGCTCACTGCACGTGGCTAAGACATCGGGCGGACTGCTGGACTCGGCGATGACGTGGCTCCAGCAGAAGAGAACCGGCGGGGATAAGATCTGCTGTGGTGTGGACTTGGATCGCAATTGGTTATATCACTGGGGCAAGCGGGGCAGCTCCAAGGCGCCATGCAATGAGTTCTATGCCGGACCTGCGCCCTTCTCCGAGCCCGAAACGAAAGCGGTCTCCGACTTCCTCATGGACTACCGCACACAGATCAAGGTAGTAGGAGGAGTGTAGATAGGGTTAAGGTATAGTACGTGAGAGAGAGATCTCCTTCTTCTTTGCAGCTCTACATATCACTGCAGGCCTATGGGCAGGTGCTATCCTATCCGGTCAAGGCCAACTCCACCTTCAACACGGAGCGCATGGATGACTTTCTCGATGTGGCAATGGTGGGCACCGATAAGTTGCGCAAAAAGGGCAGCAAGACGCGCTACAAAGTGGACTCGGCCAACGATCTGATTGAACAGCGTTCGGGTAGGTAACAGGGCAAGAAAGAAGACAAAGAGAGATAGAGAGAGAGAGAGAGAGAGAGAGATGCTAGAGATGCTATATGTACCTTTTGGGGTCCCTTTTTTACCATTTAAATGGTTACTCACTTGCTCTTTACTTTACTCCCTTCCCCCTGCTTCCTCCTGCAGGCTGTGCTGACGCTTTTGCCGCCTACGAGATCGGCATACCATTCAGCTATACCCTGCAGCTGGCCGACAACGGCGTGCATGGCTACCTACTGCCCAGCAGTGCCATCGAGCAGACGGCGCGGGATGCCTTTGAGATAATAAGCGGGATGTTGGACTACATCTAAGTCCGGCTCGGATCAACTCAAACGTTAGTTCCTTTTCTTCATCATACAGACGACGATCCCAGTATAATATATAATTTAATTTATAGCGATTTTTTTTTTGCCTTTTTTTTTAAATATCTTGATATAAATCAATCTTTATATTTCAGCTTAGTCTTAATATTTATGAGCGTGTGTGCAAATTAGCAAATAATAAATAATACATAAAGAGAAAGAAGGAAATAATGAATGATTTGTCGCTTATTCTGAACGCGATTACAACATAGGCCCGATTAGATTCTAATTACTGATTACTTTGCATGGATGCCACGAATACAAAACTTACACTTAATATGTATAGCGCACGAATATATAGTATATATATATAGTACAATAACAAATAGTAGCTCCAATTTTGATATACTTAGGAGATATCAAAGAGAGAAACTTAAGGAACATAAGTCGAAGAAGGAACAAAGACTAAACAGTGGATGAGATGATGATCTCATATTACAATTAGTGGACAGGCACTTAACGTATTACTTATATAGGAACGGTACGATCCTAACACAGACCCTGCGAGAGGCGAATGCGCTCCGAGAGATCGGCGAAACTCGTGTATAGCTCGTTGCCACAAAAATACAGGCCAATGAGTAGCTTGAACTGTGCCTGGGTCAGGGGATATGCCTCGCTGGGCAGCACAACAACGGTGTCGAGGACACTCTGCTTGCCCGTCTTTCTGCTCTGCTCCAGCTTGGACATGTGCACCATTTCGCGGTAGTTGGAAAATGCGGCTGCACACTTGGCTATGTGACGCACCAGCGTCTCCCTGGAGCACTGCTGCAGCACGGGGCGACTTATGAGTTCGGCGACTACTGATTGCATGTCGAATATAATGAGATCTGGACGGGGAGCACAGTCGTAAAGCTCGATAATGCGACGGGGTGCACTCTCAATGTCCTTGAACACAATGTGCAGCCAGTGCTCCAGGTGTAGCAACGAGAGTGGCTTATCCAACATGCTGGACATTTTATGTTGGGTCATCAGCAGCACCTTCTTTTCACGCTGCACGCAACGTTCGCATAGCTGCAACGGAACCGAGAAAATATATAAATGATGAATTGGCTACCTTTTCTTTTATTGCCGGCGACAAATTTCAAAGCCGGCTTGGGACTTACCTTTACCAAGTGACGACTGTAGTCGCCGTTGTGGGCCAAGTAAATGTGATTTCTACTAATCTGCAAACGTATTTAAATAAATAGAATACAAACATTAATTTGCCAAGTGGATGATTTTTAGTTTTTATTATGATACTCACGTCGTCCTGTGGAATGTGGAGCATATCCGCGGGCTTTTGAGTAGAGTTGTGTTCCTTCGTCCAGAACAGGACTATCGATATATCGCTATGGTGTGTTTTGCATGATTATTTTAACATATTTGTGCTTGCCGTTAAAGAAAAATATCGATATTTCATATTAAAATAAAAAGCGCGCTGAATAAAACATTTGATTTTTCATTAGAAAATTACAGCTTATCATAAGTTTTGTTTTTTTTAATGATTACTCTTAATATTTAATCATATATTAATATCGTCACATAAGAAAAGGAGTTTGTTATGTATATTTATTGTTCTAAAACCAATCGATTCTTAAGCACAGTAATAGTTTAAATAAATTGCGGATAATTTGGCATTCAGCTGTTTTTTTTTTATATAAAAAAATTGATTTTTTACAATTTTTAATGTAAACATCGCAGGATTTTTACAAAGCATTGCTTTTGTTTTTGCGTTAACATTACATGTGAGCAAATTTATCGAGCTGCGAGTTCATTTGAGCAACAACATTGCTTTTTGAGTACAACATATGACTTTTTCACCACTTCGATAAATTGGTGCTGTTAATGGCCGGCAGACGTTTATATTTGTTCTCAATGAGTGTAAACGAGATAAATATATTCAACATATGTAGAGCGAGAGAAAACTAGTGACTATCGGTATAAATTCAACACAGCCGTGCCGTGCCGACCAACGAAAGAGCGCACAAAGCGTAATGTAAAAGAATTGAAAAAAATCATCAAGTATAGAGGCCAAAAGCAAACGCAGCAGTTGGGCGAATTATAAATTTTTTGATTAATAACTAAAAGCATCTCACACTAGCTGCATAAGCAAGGAAGTGAATGCTAGCTGCCAACAAATTGTGGTAAGATAAAAAGCCAAACTAAACAGCAAATAGCCAAAAAAAAATCAGAGGAAGCGACGACGACCAACCAACCAACCAACACTTACATATGCACGTACATACACACACACACACATACTCCAGTGAAAAAGTGCAAGCCGCGAGCGCTTTTGAAGGCGTGAAACGCAGAGCAGCCTTTAAGAAAAGTCAATCAAACGCACTGAGAGCATAAAAACTATGCAAATTTGGTTGCAAATCTTGCTGGAGTCACAGATGCTGATGTTTGCAAACACATTTCCGTGTTTTTAGGACGGACGAAAACATCGAACGGCAACGGCACTTGCCGACGACGGCCTGCGACCGCGATAGAGCCCACATTCACACACACACACATACAGATATATATAAACACCAACACATCGGCAACATACAGTGAGACACGCATATAGCAGCAGCGCCACAAGACACAGATCAACACACGCACACACACACACCCGAGAGGGGAGTAGAGGAGTGCCACAGGAGGAGGATACCGAGTCTCAAGAGGAGCAGGCCCGGCAGCAGTTTCTTGAAGGAGAGAAGAGGGAGACAGCGCGGCTCGGCCACAAGTTGATGCCACGGCTGATTCCTGACATCGTCGTCCTTAAGCGTGCCTTAAACGGAACACATCTGCACAGTCATCAACACAACAACAATAAAAACAAGAGAAGCGTATTGGCGAAAACTTTGCATTGATGGTAATGCATGCTAGAAAACCGCAGCGTATGAACGATGGGTAAATTACAATAACAATTTCTATTTCACATTTCACCACACATATTTAACATAATTCAGTCATTCCCTAACCATATCCCCCTCCTCCTACACCTTATATACCTGTGCACTGTGTGCATATGTTGGGGACAAAAACCCTGCAACGATAACCAAACGCCAACTTTTGTTTACATATACATATGTATATGTACGCACGTTCCGTTTCTGGTTGATGCACACACATACACAACACACACGCACACACATATGTACATAACATAAACGACGTCCCCGCCCGCTTATTGGCATTAAATATGTGTGTATGCATGTTTGCCACAGCCAAAGTTAGTTGCAAGTGATCAAAAGTGTCGGAAAATGATTTAATAATATTGCATTCAATATTGTCATCTTGAAATATGTGGATTTCTCTGCTTTGTGTGTGTTCCATTGCGTTGCTCTCGTTTAGCGCGTTTTGGCTCATTCTCCAAACGTTCGTTCCGTTCGTCTACATTCCGTTTATTCACCACACTCGATTGCCCTCTCGCTCGCACGTTCACAAATGCACAGCTGTATTTCGCTCTCTGTCATCTCTCAGCCATTTACCGCTTGCATTTATCGGCCTTACAAAAAGAAAACTACAAATCAAACCTTAAATTCTATTTAATGTCAAAAAGATCTTCATTATAAAGCCTTAAATTGTTAAATCATAATTTAGTTCGGGCATACATATGTATATATATATATATTCTGCTACACTGTGCATATGTTCTGCTCCGTGGCCGACAAAAGAGAATTAACCCTTTTCATATCGAAACTTGCATTCTTTGTTATTGTTTTCGTGTGTAAATACTCTCTCGACCACGCGCAATATTTGATGTCTCTCTCTGCAATTTGAAGCAACATTTAATGGGCACATGTTGACTACGCGGAGGAGCTGGCTGTGCTGGTCCTGGATTCTAATTGGAAGTACAACAGAACATCATCGGGAAACACCAACGACGATGTCCAAAAGGCAAATGAAGGTTTCAATTAACACTGTCCGAATTATATTCTCCGGGAAAGTGTAGTATACATATACGGATTATCCTATGGTCAGCACGTGTTAAAAAGCTGACATTCCTTCAGGACTGTCCTAAGTTAAACCACGCTCCAGCCTGCTGTGAGTGTGTCGATAATAATGATGCAGACGTCGCTTCTTGCATTTCGATTCATGTCCAAACACAATTCAAGATGACATTTAAATGTGTGTTTTGTTGTTGTTACTCATTACTTGTTGCTTCAAGCACGTGTGTGGCTGTGTGTGTGTGTGTGCTGCTTAACCAATTATTTGTTACCTCATCTAACACTGATCCCACTTAAGCCTTATTCATTGACTATCAACTAATGTGCTCTTCTTTTCTCTCTCCCTCGCTCCACCAAATTTGCAGGTACTTTGAGAAGCATACCAGTCACACATCCTACCAGGTGAGCCATGAGCCATGAGAGCGGATCACATACTCTCAGATAGAACCAGCCCGATAGCGCCCAAACGAGCCTGAGTCAGCCCCCAATTGTCTCTCCCACTAAACCAATCAAACTTTTAGTACTAATCCCTCGTAAAATCGTGTGTCGTTTAGATATGATTCCATATATTGTATATGCCATAAGCTTCTTTTCTGTTATGTTCGGTTCTGTTCTGTGTATCCTAGAGAGGCCCAGCCCAGATCATTGTGCATGAATATCTCTCAATATATATATATGACATTCCATTTGCCATATGCCATCATCAATCGGATCCTTGTCAGTGTGTGTTGTGTGTGTTCAATCTTTATTTCTGTGTGCGTGTGTGTCATACAATCATATATAACATATATGTATCTGTATTTGTCTGGTCTGTTTGTAGTACTGACGCAAGTTTCATTTGTACCCCCCTCTCCACCCACTCTCCGCATTTTTGGGCACGCGGCATTGCAGCGAATCAAACGAACTGATCTAACTAATGTACACGTAATTAGAGTAACACTTGGATAAAGCAACAACATAACACTGGATTCCACGACAACAACTACCAAAACTACAACAACAACAACAACAAACAAAACAGCAACAACAACAACTGCAACTCATTTTAAAATCAATTCTAAAAGCCAAAAACAAAACAAAAACAACGTTAACAAATGCACAAAGAACAACAACAACAACAATTATATTAAACGCGTTAAACAAAAATCGAATCGAATCAAATAGCTAACAATCTATATAGAGCAACATAAGGATATATATATATATATATATATATATATGTATATATATCATATATATGTTTATACACATCTTTAGCAAAATAGCAAACAATTTTACTATCAAATTAATGACCAAACAAAGCTAAGCAATAATCAATTATTAAAATATATATATAAACAATTAATATATATTAATGCACAATAAGTTAACAACAACAAAGCAAAATATATAACCACAACACTGCGCAAATTCGAAAGTAAAGTAGCCTTAAAAAACAACAACAACAAAATGAACATAAAACTCGCCTATAAACAACAACACAAACGTGCCTAAGCCATAAACAGCAACAACAACAACAACAACGAGAAGGATAAAGATAAATACAAACGGGAGGACGAGGAGTTCATCAACTACAACAGAGCAACAATCATTGAAGAAGGATCTTCATTGCAAAAGGAGGAGCACACGCCTTTTGCAGCCATTGGATTGAATACATTCGATTTCAGACTGCATTGCCTCAGCAACATTCACGTGTTGCTGCTGCTGCACCAGTCGCCAACAACAACAGCAACAACGACGGCCACAACGCGGCAATTAAGGAAGACGTCTACGACGCGGTCACGTGGCAGCAGGACAACACTGACGCCATCAATGACGAGTGGCGGCAGCAGCAACAGTAGCAGAAGCAACAGCAACATGGCTGTTGATTTGTCGCTACTCACCAGCAACAGCAGCAGCAGCAACAACAATAGCGGAAGCAGTAGTGCCGGCAGCAGCAGCAACAGTAACAATATAAGCAACAGCAACAACATGTGCAGCAACAGTCACCACAGCAGCAGCAACAGCAGTGGCAGTGGCAGCAGCAGCAACAGTCACCACAGCAGCAGCAGCAACAGCAACAACAATAAGATTGCAGCTGCAGCAATTAACTCGGCAGCTGTTGGAATTTGTCGCGTAGACGTAAGTAAAATAGGGATAGCAAATCAAAGAACGATAAACAAGAAGATAAAGGACACAAAGAATGGCTCTAGACAGAGAGAGAGGGAGATCTGAATGAAATGGCGCAAGTGCAATAGACGGCGATAAATATGCGTGTGTGGTGAATGTAAATAAAATTAAATAATCAACAACAATTTGTGCAACAGCAACAGTAAATCACAATTTGTAGCAGCAGTGTCACTGCGCGACACTGATACAGACAGACAGAGAGAGAGAGAGACGGACAAACAGACAGAGAGACAGACAAGGCACACACACACACACACACACGCACAGAATGACTGAGCTACACAGCGACAGATGCAGCAACAAGAACAATGTGCATTGTGTTAATTAACAGAGGCAGCAGCTGAAGAGCAACAGTAACAGCAACAGTAACAGCAGCAACAACAACAACAGTAACAGCAACAAAAACAACAGTAACAACTGCAAAATGCAACAACGAAATAGAAAGAAAACAACAACAACAGCAAAAACATTATCACTTTAATTACGTTTTGATTGTGTTTCGTGTGTTTTATGTTCGTTTTGTGTTCGTTACGTGTCGCCCACTACAACCCACACCCGTTCCGGCCCAGCTTTATAAGCACACACATACACACATTGGCACACGCATACTCTACCTCCCTCCCCCACCCCAGCCCACAGCACTCCACTGTACACACACGCACTTTTAAAAATTAACAATGGGCACAATGGGCAACAAAATCGATTGGCAAATTAAATATCATATTGTAGATTGTTTGTATTTGTTTCAAATGTAGTTTTAGTTCACTTACTAACCTCAGCTCCAGTTCCTGTCCCCACCCCACCCCACCCCTCCCTGTCCAACGTCTACTCCTTATTAAACAAGCAATTGGAACTATCAGACTAACTAACTAATGATATCAAAATATCAATATATCGATAACAATCAAACAACGCAACAATAACAATAAGTATAACCTCAGTTTGTCTGCGAGTTTGTGTGTGTGAGTGTGTGTGTGTATCTGATTTAATGAACTCAAAATGAACTCAATGGAAACACTTTCTTCTTCGACAGAGCTCAAAGTACAGTTCAAAGCGCGATTATGAACGCGATCGTTCCTCCAACTATCGTGATCGTGACATCTCACCTGGCGCTGGCGGCGGCGGCGGCGGTGGAGGCGGTAGTGGTGGAGGAAGCGGTGGTGGCGGTGGCGGCGGCGGTGGTCCATTGAATAATGGCAACAGCTATCGTTCACAATCTCCGGACATAGATTCACCATCATCACGCTCGCATGATCTACGCGATCGCAGCGATCATCGCAGTGGAGGAGGCGGCGGCAGCAGTGAGCGCTTTTTTATACAAAAGATGCGCGATCGGGATCGCGATGTCTACAAGAAGGATAAATATTCTGGTAACTAACAAATGAACACAAATTCATTAACAATTGATCGCTAATCTGACTCTTCTCTCTCTCTCTCTCTCTCTCTCTGTAGATAAACGTGATCGACGGGGCAATGATCGTGATTCGGAGTCGTCGTATCGCACGAATCATGACAGGGATCGTCGTGGTGGCGGTGGCGGTGGCAGCGCCAAGCTGTGCTCATCACGGGACAACGATAAACGCTCTGGATCGGATGATCGGGATCGGGAGCGTGAACGTGATATGCGCGACAAGCGAGACAGAGGCGCCGATCGGGATCGCGACATGTACAAGAAGGACAAATATGCAGGTGTGTGTGTGTGTAGACCTTATTTTAAACCATAGATCTATTTATCATTTATTCCTTCTATTCCTACCCTGCAGATAAACGCGACCGCAGCGATCGTGGCGAGCGTGTGGCACGCTATGGCGACTGGAGCGAGCATGTGAGCTCGTCCGGTAAGTGGACTCCTCGCAGATATACAATATATAGTTGCTATAATACTTTTCTTACTTCCCACAGGCAAAATGTATTACTATAACTGCAAAACTGAAGTCTCCCAATGGGAGAAGCCTAAGGAATGGGTGGATAGAGAGAGGTAAGTCTCAAGCAAGGAGTGCGTATAGATAAAGAAAGAATACCAAGTCTGGAGTTCACTTTCCTTTATGTACTGGGAGTATAATATACTTTATGCTGATCATTGATCTTTTACTAACTTTCTTTTTTCTCTCGCAACTTATTTTAGAAATATGCCGCGTGATCAGCATCGTGAGAAGGATTATCGTGACAAGGACCGTGACAGGGATCGCGATGATCGCTTCTCAAGATCATGTAAGTATCAGCCTACTACAGCAATCGATATAAGATTCAAAACTGACTTGAAGATCACTTCTATTTTCAGTATACAAACATTCCAATTCATCGCGCGACAGTTCACGACTGAGATGGAATTACGACAATGATGGCGGCCCGCCCAGTCATCGGAGGCGTTTGGATGGTAAGCAATTGATGATGACGAACTTGAGGAATGGAGCTCACTAATTGATGTACCTTTCCATTTATATACAGGTCGACATAACGATAATGCTGACATGGATATCAGCGGCGACTCGACGCCCACTTCGGAGGCCAGTTACTCGCTAAGCGGCACGCCCACAACACATGGTGGCAGCGGAGGCGGTGGTGGCAATGGCGGCAGTGGAAGTGGCGGTGCACAGTCAAGCGGAGAGTCATCTATTATGCCACAAGGCGCCTTAGGTAGCGCATTGGGCAATGCCCTGCCCAGACTGGCCTCCCATCCCAATCCCAGCGCAGTGGTAACCCCAATGGGAGCGCACTATGGTGCCGTCTCAGTGGGAGCCACAGGTGCTGGTGGTGGCAATGGTGGTGCTGGTGGTCCAGTAAGCGGCGCCACAATGCTACCCACCAGCGGATTGGCATCGGTCCCAGCCAGCATTGCCAACAGCAGCAACAGCCTTAGAAACTCAGTTGTCGGTATCATTGGCTCCACATCCAGCGTAAGTTTTGTCCTTCTTTCTCTCTTTATGCATTGCTTTCTCAACAACAAGAACAACTCTTGCAGACGACTGTGCCCACGCTGGTGAATCAGGAGCATCATCTAAATTCGAATGCGCCTGGACCACCTGGCAGCAAGCTGCTGAACTGCAGCAAGGAGCAATCGAGTCTGATGATGCGCCAGAAGCTACATTTGGGTCTAAGCGGCCTCGATGTGCCTCATCATCATATGATGGTTGTCGGCGCCAATGCCAGCGGAGTGGGCCCAACGGGCGCCGGCAGTGGAGCGTCAGTCGGGGATGGAGTTAATCATGCCTACAACTCGGTCAACAATGTGACTGCCAGCAGCCTAAGCAGCTTAAGGTAAGACAATGTCAAGTTGAGATGTGTCTCTCAAGGAACATATCCTAATATATCCCCACTATCTCTTGATCTGTGCAGAGACAACAGCCAACTCAACTCACCACTGTGCATGCCACATGCTCATCATAGTCTATCGCCATCGCTGAGCTACACAAAGAGTCCGATACCAACGATTGTGGGACACACGAACAATGTGAATGCCAGCAACGCCTACACCTGCAATGCACCGTTCGGCCTGAAACCTGTGGGAGATAGTGGCGGAGTAGGTATCGGCGTGGGCGTCTCCTCCTCACCGGCAATAAATGCGATTGGCAGCAGCAGCAGCGGCAATTCAGTGGTTAGCAGCAGCAGCAGTAGCTGCAGCGTACCCGGTCTGGGCACTGTTAGCGGCATCAGCGTCATCACCTCCATGGGTAGCAACAGTCTTCAATGCGCCAGTGTATCAACTGGTGGCGAAGGACCGCCAACGCCTACCCAGGAATTAGATTTAAGTGGCACAGCTTTAGAACAACACCAACAGCAACAGGCGGCGGTTGCAGCTGCCTCAGCAGCAGCAGCACTCGCCGTGGCACAGGCAGCTGCGCAGCAACAACAAGCACCGCAGCAGTCGCAACAGCAACGTAAGAGTAAGTGCATCATCCTCCCATCTCCCTCCTCCTCGACTGTAATGTGCAATCGATGCTAATCTAATCTCTTGTTGCACTTACAGTGGATGGCAACAGTTCTTCTGCCTCAATCAGCAGTCTACAGAGCTGTGTGAGCTCGGTGCAGGCGTCTAATTTGCGCGGTCCCGAAATATCACCCAAACTGGCAAAGTACTTCCGCGCTGATCTAATTGCCCATGTGACCAATTGGCATGCGGATGTATTGGAGCGTCAGGTAGGCAATATCAAAGCAGATCAATCTGTGTGCAATTTGTATTCATTCGTATTTGTATTCATTGTGCAGGCGCAGAAATGCTGCGAGGATACACATCTATTTGGGGACCTCACCTGCACCAGGATATGCGCAGAACTGAAATGTGCACGTAGCTTAGTACGCAGCACAGAGATCAATGCCACGTTGCAAGAACAAAAGTGAGTCCATTGTAATCTCCATTCGTTTCCCTTTACTTTACATTCCTCTCATACATTTCATTCCTCTTCACAGAGTCATGTATTTGCGACACCAAATCCGCCGCATCGAGGAGTCGAAGACTCAGAACGCGTTCATGTCTGACGATACTTAGGATCAGGAGCAATTTAGGCTGCGCGTGCATCGCAAGCTGTCTGTCAGGCTCAAAAAGAGCACACTCTGGCGCAGCTGATGATGATGATAATAATGCCCAATTGCCAATGCCGATGTGGCCCCCCCCTCTCATCGTCTGAACGATGATAATGATCTCTTACTGGATATCAACAATAGATGAGGCCACACAGACACAGGCACAAGGCACAGGGCAATGGGCAATGGGCAACAACAATGTTAACGCGTGCATCCTTTTTTTGCTTTGTTCGTGGGCGGCGGGCAGTGTGCAGGCTCAGTGATCGTGTTGGCATCTTTGCTGGTGGCAGAGGCAAAAGATGCTGCCACAATTGATCGCTGGGCGGGTAACAACAACAACAACAACGGTGGGCAGCTGCAGCGGCACACGACAACGATAATAACAACAAGAGCAACAACAGCAACAATAACAATAACTAGAGCGACAAAAAAAAACACTTGTTGATGATGATGATAAAAAATGCAAAAAACACACACACACACACACACACACACACACACACACACACACACAACAAATAAAACATAATTTATAATTAGCAAAGCATAATTAAAATAACTTAAAATTAGCGGCAATGTTGGGCCTATGCTGCCGTTATCTAAACAAAGAATAAAACAATAATAATATAAATAAATAAATACAAAAGGAGAAGAAGTTACAAAACACCAATTACAACAAATAGCAACAAACAGAGACTACAGACAAATTGAGTCGATGAAGAAGAAGAAGATACCTAAAGAGAGAACAGAAAGAGAAACAGAAACAGAGAGCAAAGGGATAACCAATTCAAGAAGCAATAAAATGAAGCCTCCTCGTATCGAATCGAAGCAACAACAAAACAAACTTCATGATAATTGAAAAGAAAACACCAAGCAAGCAAAAAGCAGAAATAAGAACGCGAAACAAAACAAAAAAGGAATACAAATACAAATACAAAAAGGAAAACAAAAGTAAAAGAAGTCAACCTAGTATACTCAACTGCAATAAAATGCTAATTTAACTATATACAAATAATATATATAGAGTATATGAAAATGTATATTTACAACAACAAAACAAACAAAGTGTGGTAGCCGAACCTCCCCTCGTCCCCCGAAAGGAAAGAGAAGCAAATAACAGATCGGAAAAGCAACAGAGTTAGAAATGAGAAAGAGGGAGTGAGTGAGTGAGCCGATTAGATAGTTAGAAAGAGAGAGAGAGAGTGGGAGAGGGAGAGGGAGAGGTCGACACGCTTTAGCCTTCAAACTAGCAGCATAAAATTCATTAGGGGTATTCAATGTGCGACAGTCTCGAAAGTCTTTTTTGTATGCACACACGCGTTGTTTAACTTTCGCGCTGTCGCCTTGTCGTCGTTATACCGAGATGAGTTTTCATCTGGTTGTTTTATATACCACACATCATTGTGTGTGTCCCACATGTGTCTACAAACCATACAAACCAAGGAACTTGCGTTGCCTTGCGAGAGTGTTTCATTACTAATATTATCATTATCATTATTATTGTTTTCTTTTTTTTTTTTTTTTTGTTTGTTTTTCTGGAATTTGAATTTAACAAACATTTTGTGTGTGTACAACAATAAACTTGTAGTTAACACATACATTTATACACAGACCCACACACTCACCTATACACACCACCCCCCCACACATATAGAGATCTGGCCGATCTGGGCTTCACCTGTAGCTTCTCTCTAGTTCTAATGCGAAAATGTATTTATTTGTTCTTGAAATTGAGTTTGCATACACTTGTTTTTATTTACGCATTATCTTATAATTTGCATTATTTAAAGCATATATATATATGCATATATATTTAACAGAACATGTGTATGTGTATTTAACATAAATTTATTCTTATTTAAGAGCTGAAAACATTAGATCGTCGGGCCTGAAAACCAACCTAACACACACACAACACATGTTTGTATGTGTATTTGAGTTTTGTCATTTAAGTTGTCAAAATCAAACGAAAGCGAAACGGAAGATGATACAACAAAATATAGAAAACAAAGCAGAAAAGTTTATAAAATATAAATAAATTTAAATAATAATAACTACTGTAGATATACATATAATTAAATACAAGCGTATATATAAATATATTTAAATACAAACAGGAGGTAAAATAAAAACTTTATATTATATAGCTAAGCGTCAAAACCGAAAAATATAAACAAACTTTTATGATTAAACACGATTTTCCTTGGGAGACTCCATCTTATCCTTTTCGTTGGGACCGACAATCATTCAGATTGAGTAATGCAAAACTAGATTAAAAAATAATTCTGCAGATTTATCTGTTTGCCATAAAATAACATACATACATACATATTACTGAAACAAATTATGAATAGTAAAAGCAATAGTTAAAAGTGGTAAATTGCGTTTGTTTTGTAGCACATTTTAGGTATTATTGTCTTTTGACAAGGATTGTAAGATTCATTTGGAATCGGGGTACCATAGAAATAAGCCAATTCGAATTAATTGTAGTTATTTCATAAAAAATATCTTGTTTATACCGCATTGTTTACACATGCTCAATATATAAAGAACAAAACATTTTTAATTACACTATTTGTACATTGAATTTTGAGGCCGGCTCACATTTTATTTGCGACAAATTCTTTCTCTTTACCCGCTTTACAATTCGATTACAAAATTAATCGACAATGTTGCCACACTGCTATCGAAATGTATTTTCCAGCACTGATTTGTGGCTATGCGTTGCAAACTCGTTACGATAGCAAGACATTATATTTCGTTGTTTATCTTTTATTTGAATATTATATTTACAACTAAGAACATGATTTGAATTTAAAAATCCACTGTTTGTAACATACGTATGTTAGATTAAAATATAAGGAATTTTACAAAGTGTGATAAAATTCAACATAAACATATTATAGCTTTCTAAGCCCTAGTGAAATTATATATTAAGTGTACAAATTGACTGTATAAAACGAAGTACTTTGTCAAGTTTTTAAGCGATATTAAAGATCATACGAACGGTCATTGGGGTTCATGTCTGTGATATTTTCATCGAAAAATTTCGAGAAATAATCATCGTCTGACCTTGCCCGTGTGCGATGACTCGAGGTACTCGGAAAACCGTCATTGGCACTTTCAGAATCAACTTCCATTGAGATTTGAGACGATGGAAGATCAGTGTCTTTTCCAATATCATCTTGTCCTTGGCTATTCTCATATCCAAAAATATTTTCAAAGCTATGTTTAGCCATGGCTTTTTTCCAATCAAACTCGCCAGTGTCGTGGACAATATCCTTGATTGTAGATAATTCCAATGGGGGCAAGAATTCAACTTTTTGCACAACAGCACGCTCAGGTAGTTCACTCGGCATCTCGGGCATATTATCTGGCAAAAATTGATCTGTAACTCTAAGTAGTTGCTTCATTTTTTCTGCAAGTTCTTCGGTGTTTTGGATCTCACTATCCAAGGAGTCAGTCATATTAATTGGCGGAGGAAGGGGGGGCAAAGGAGACTTGTTTAGTTGGACTTGGTATGCGCTCGATCTGACTTGGCTCTTCTTGTGATCGATTATGTGCCAAAATGGAGCGAGGTGCTTGATCATTAATATTGATTTGTACTTTGGAGATGTTGTTAAGAAAAGCCAATGCAGATTCCACTGTCGGCAGATCAGGCTTGCCCAGTAGACGACTCGGGCTATTTTCAGAGCGTGCCCTCTTTGGCATGGAAGATCTATTATCGTCGGCAGTTTCTATCTGTAATAATAAAATAAATATAGTAAAAGCAGAGCTCCTATGTTTGTAAATATATTGCTTACTGTAAGCATTTCGTCAATATCTTTACGAATCAGAACTAACGAGACGATTTTCTTGTTTCGCAGCTCTTTGGCTCGACCTATTTTAACTGTCCACTGGCGATCAAGCTCCTGGCCCTCAAGTTTAACTGCCTGATGCTCTTCTTCTTCCTCTTGCAGCAGTCTTTGGGACTCACGAAACTTTTTCACTAAAACATACGAATATAATATGTATATTGATAATACACTTGACTTATTATTAATTACCAATCGAACGATTTTCCATCATAGTATTATGTTCCATTTTGAGAGTTTGCGTCTCGTGTATCCTTTTTAGCTCCTCCTGTACTTCGTTCTGTTTGCGCAGCGCTGCATTGTGCATTATGTTTGTAAACATATCTTGACTTAGCAGATTAAACATTTCGGATATATTCTCAAATAATGACATTATAACTTTCTCACTAGCTTTGTTCTCCTCACGTTGTGCTTGCATTATGGTATTTGCTCTCCTTAGCATGAGTAGCTCAGCTCGCAGATTGAGCATATCCTGCTGCAACTCTTTAAAGAATATGCATACATACAGTCTGGCAAGTGAAGCTTTATACAAATGTATATTACATTCACATGTACATTTGAGTAAAGTGATTTTTGACTGTCTGTATGTAGTTTCATATAGCGTGCAGGCTCTTATAACGGTTAACTTACTTTGACTGGATTGCTGCTGATCCTCGTTTTGCTGCAGCACATTGTCAAGCTTTTCAAATAACTCACGTAACTCCCCATTGTTATCGACCATGGTAGCAATTAAGCCAAGCACACGCGGATAATTTTTATTCGACATCTTATTTGCAGCTTCACTTGGCGCAAAAACTTGTCACGAAACCAAAACACCAGTTATGATTATGGAATCGATACATGTCTCTTGTTATTTTTGAATATCAATATTCGATAAGTTTCGTTATTACAACAAATTGTATTCGTTTACAAATCATTGGTGAACACTGATTACAATTTAATGAAATATTTTGTATTTTTAAAAATGTAATATAGACATGAATATGAATAATTTTTTATATTTTTAAACGTGTATTCTATGAATCGAAACAGACTTAATATAAAATTCAAATGTATTTATCGTTGAACAATAGATCAACAGTGACATCGATATAAAGGAATCTGCATCGATAGCCAAAGGCATATCGATAGGTGGGTACCTAATGTCACATAGATTAATCGATGGTCGATAATAATCTGATTGACACAGATAAACACAACAAAAATACTTAGTATGCCTTTTTCTAACAGTGAATAGTGTAAATAAAACATTAAAAAACCAACTTAAATAAACGAAACAAAGAATTAAGCACTACTCTCTCCTTGGGTAGCCAGCCAGAAGAGCAAGAAGAGACGTAAACAA
Source organism: Zaprionus lachaisei (assembly GCA_018901815.1). Classification (NCBI taxonomy): domain Eukaryota; kingdom Metazoa; phylum Arthropoda; class Insecta; order Diptera; family Drosophilidae; genus Zaprionus; species Zaprionus lachaisei. The sequence continues at coordinate 5,934,396 of JAEIFI010000357.1, forward strand.
CTGCACACAACGAGCAAAGCAGAAGAGTGACAGCCAAACAATAATGTGCAACTAGTGGCGGGCGTCTATATCAGGATCTATTATCTCAAGAGAACGCAAGCACAGACAAAGAGAAAGACAAGAAAAGCTGAGACAGCACGATAAACGCTGCAGGCCCCGTATCCTCGCCGAGGGACAATGAATCTGGAATCATTATTTCGTGACTTCAATCCATGGTAAGCATCCCCCATGCCACTGCCCCACCTGGGCAACTGTCCACTCCGAACTTATATGACAATCTCATTACAGTAAATTCATAGTCCACTGCAGTCTGTTTACGTTCGTGACTTTGTTTGCTTTGCGTCTCGATGGCTACATAGGTAAACAAGAGACAGAGAGAGAGAGAGAGAACAAAGGGCAAGCCTATAAATAAATCGGATTTCCTTCTTTGTACCACACAGATTGGCCCTATTGGGCGATATTCACGCCCTTATGGATCTGGAAATGCACAGCTATACTGGGCGCCATTGTGGGTGCCATTGTGTGGTGCCGCTACCCGCACTACCGTCTCGAAGGCGACGCCTACACGCAATTCAAGGCGATGCTCATCTCGCTGTCGCTGCACCTCATCTTGCTCATGTTCGAGCTGCTCGCCTGCGACAAGTTGACATCGGAGCGGCATTTGTGGGTGCTCGTCTTCATACCACTCATATTTGGCTCTGTGGTCAGTGTCGGTGCTTGCGTGTGGGCGGTTAAGCACGATCGTTCCTTTGAGCTGGAGCTCTTCTTGGCTGTGAATGCATTGCAGTTTGTCTCGCTGCCACTGAAGCTGGACAAGTTCGTCTACTGGAATTGGGATGTGGTCTTTGTGCCCATGTGGATTGTCATTTGCCTTAGCCTTGTCAGTGTGCTCTACAACATCATCTTCTGTGGCATTATGATGCGCACACCCGAGGTATCGCTGCAGCAGAAGAAGGCGGCACTCAATGCGGCTGTGGGCAACATCTGCACCGTGCTGCCGCTCCTATGCTTTCAGGTAAGCAACCACTTGCTGCACCTTGAGGAGCTCTGCCTAAACTTAATTGCATCTATTCCAGGTGCTTATCTGCGACAAACTGGACGGCGAGATTAAGTTTCCGTACATTGGGGTGTTTGCCCCACTGCTGGTCTCCATACTGGCGTTGATCATCCTTAGCTTTACCGCCAAGGGCGGCAACATGTGGTGGTTCGGCATACGCAAGTCCTTCAGTCAATTCCTCTTGTCCGCAATGCCGTTCCTGCAGGAGTACGGCAACATAAGCTACCATGCGGAGACGCAAAGCAATGCCGGCCAATCGGTGCCTCTAGATGGTTCATCATCCTCGACAAGCAACATGGCAGCCACGGAACCGCTCCATGAGTTCAGCAAGCACGAGAAGAAGAGCAAGAAGGCGGCCAAGAATGATATTATGAAGCCGGTGGTACCATTCATTAGCATTGATTTGCCTGATTAGACAGAGACAGATACTGAGAGAAAGAGAGACAAGAGAGAGAGAGAGAGAGAGAGAGAGCTGGCAAGAGTTTTTGAAGGAGAGAGAGACAAATAGTGCTGGAAGATGGATCAACATAGTTACATATTACGTCGCACAACACAATAACAACAACTAATAACAACCTGCGTTGTTATCTGCGTTATCAGACGCGCATTCATGCACTCACACACACGCACACACACACACACACACACACACACCTAATGTTTAGCTTAAGGCATATTCGCATAGAACGATACATACATACGCATACTGCATACTTATTACCCCCCCACCTTCCATTCACAAACCATTATTGGCCCGTAGCTAATTCGTACTGAATTTAATTTATAAGCCACCAATACTTACCATCCCGCTCTCCCTCCCCCTCTACACAGATGCATAGATAATATCTGTACATACATATATATGCGGCTCTATACTATGTTAAGCAATTCGATGATTATTTAAATCGAGAGAATTGCTTGATTATTGCAATATATATATAGAATGTAACATATTTTTAGCTAGTCGAACAAATTAATATTGATCGCGGCCAAATTGGCACTTTATTCTGAGGAAATATACACAAAATACCCAATATATATTTTAATATTAACTTGCTTTGTACGTTAATTTTATATATTCTATCAACCCCGATATGCATATATATGTAAGGAAATATATATGCATATATATATATATATATATATATATATATATATGTGCAAGTATTATATGCTGTCTCTGTGTATGCTGATGTTTTTTGTTTTATATTAAACGCTGTGAGGATTTTTGAGTTTTAATGAACATCTTGTAAATAATTAACAATACATCATTAAAAACCTCTCAAGTGCTTCCAATTGATAATGCTTATTAATAGATACATACATAGATCGGCCTGCTACTGGGTTTGCGATCAAACAACGATCAACTGCAGGCATTTTTGTATACTATGTGTTTATAGAGTCATGGCCAGGCAGGCGCCATTCAATTGAAATTCAAAATTGGGCACGACATACACATACATAGATACAAATACATACATATATAATATTTGTAATATTGTACATACATCGTGCAGCTTTTATATCAAGTACTTTGGTTGGACTCGTCAGTCATACGTATTGTTTATTTGCTTGAACATTTGAAAACTGGCAAATAATTGTTATTCATTTGCAATTTGTGATTTTATAATCCTATACTATGCCAACCTATATAGCCAGATATATACACATATAAATAGAATGCCATACATCCTCACTTTTCGCATATAAAGCTCGATCTTAATTTGATTTGTTATCTTTTGGCTGTATGAAGATAAGAGGCATGCCGCCTGGCTGTTATCAATTCACTTTTAATATCTCTCTAAACATGTGTAGATAAATCAGTTGGCCGCAGATACATAGATACCCCATATATACAACATATATCAGAGCCTCCATGATCGTTTAGAATAAAGAAAACAGTTAACATACATTTTTGATACGATTTGTTTTTTTTTAAGATTCATATACTTTTTTATACATATGTATGTATATATGTATATGACATGTGGTTCTTTAATTGTATACATAGTGTGTGTGTGTGTGTGTGAGTGCCATACTGACTTCTTGTGTGTGTGTGTGTGTATAAGGTATACCTATTATATACCAACATCTGTAGATGTCATTACCGCCATTTTTTGAAGTTTATTCTGAGTTTTGTTTTTGTTTATTCTTATTGTTAATCGTTCCGTTTTTGCTAAAGTTCCTTCTAACCATTTGATTGGGGATATGCCTACATGCAATACATATGCACCACATACATATGCACAGTATACATACATATCTACATATGTATATATGTATATGTATCCTGTATATAAGCAAGTAAACGTTTGCTTTGCTTGGGGAAAAGGTATACAAAATAGTTGCATTAGGGTGTTACATTAAAATGGCAGACAAAGTGTTACAAAAAATTAAAAGAATATAAGAAGAATTATCGAAAAATTAAAAGAGAATCTACAAAAAAATTAGATAAAAGTGATAAGCGCTCGCCGCTGTCAATAAAAATAAGATTGCATATGCCACGTGGCAGTTGCCACACATTCTTTCCATACATCATTTGGTAACATATATCCATATTCTCATGATGATGTGCGATCAGTGTGTGTGTGTGTGTGTGTGTGTCTATTGCTGCACTCTCATTCTCATGCACAAATATGTTTAGCTGTCTTCCTGTGGTCTCTCTTGCCCCAACCCCCCGTCCCCCCATCCCACTATGCCCACCCGTTTCAGTGACTCGTGACTCGTTGCCCCCTCAGCCATCCCCCATTCCATAGCCCGCATCGCCCGTCCCGTTCCGTCCCGTATTTCGACCCTGACTGCCTCCTCATTCCACACACGCCGCCGCCTTCTTGCTATTCTATTCCATCTACGTCATTCTCATTCTCATCGTCATCGTCGTCATGGTTCATTGTCCTATTTTCGTTCATTCTTGCGATCCTCGATGACGTCCTTCACTTGACTCAGATGTGCAGGCATTTCCCGCTTTGTTCGCTTTGTATCGATGGCATCATCTCCAAAGCACAGCATTCGCTTCCCTGTGCCGAGCACCTTTTTGTTCATATCCTCCAATTTCTGCAGGACAACAAGAAGCAAAGAAGGTTAACGCATATCCATATTATTTATACTTTATGCCTTGCATACCTTGGCCGGACTGCAGCTGATGATATAGACAAGCTGATCTGGCGATTGCTGTATCTCATTCTTGGGCATCTGAGTTACGAACAGCGAATGGTTATGTATAAGCTTCTTGGGCAACACTGTGCGCTCAATGGGATGTGGCGAGAGCAGCAGATCCACGTTCTACAATATATAAATACATGGAAATATTATTAGAGCTAGCAGTCAAATCAGTCTGTACTTCACACTTACGTCAGCGTCCTTATTAAGATAGTTGATGCAGACTAAGGTCTGCATCTCCGGCACGTATGTATAATTATAGAAGTGTATAATATCTTTGAATTGGCGCTCGCCATCCTCGATAACCAACACCTCTCTATAGACACTATTAACCGCCTGCGGCTGATTGCGATAGGCACGCATAATGTCGCTAAATTTGGGCTCGAGCATTTTAGTAACCTGGAGAGGAGAGGAGAGAAGAGGAAAGAAATGACAAATGCTGTCTATATATATGAGAAGCGAGACTTACTCTTATGTAAATATATATTGCACACATTATGATTTGGTCGAGATGGCGATCCTGCAACAAGTGAATCTTGTGTGTGATCGAATGCTCGAATATGGTCCAGATTTTGTCGGGCTTCTTCTCGCACAGATTGAGCTCGGTACACAGCTTGGAGATGCGCAGCCAGCCGAGTAGATATACTTTGCGAAGAAAGATTTCCATTGGTCCAGCCCCCTTGGCGTTGTGTACCTCATTGAAGGTGGGCAATGGTTTTGAGGCTTTGCTTATCAAATCCCACACGGGCGATGTACGCTGCCAGGCCAAACGCTCGAGACATGTCTCCTCAATCGAATTTAGATGCTTCACCAGGCTGCGGGTGAGGCAGCCGCCCTCATGGCTGCCATGGCGAACGACAATTTCAATGATTTTGAAAAACTCGAATGCATTAATACTGAAACAGTCGAGAATCCACGGGAACTTCAGTTCCGTATTGTAGGCCTCGAGGACCAGCTCCAAGCAGCAGGCCAGTAGTGTCACATTGAACTGTTCCAATGAGATCTTGTTAACAATTTGCGGCTTATTCTTGATCTCAGCCCGCAATATGTGATCCATTAGAAAGAAGTAGAGCGACTTGGCCAAGCGGAATCTATTCTCGGCCTCGCTGCGCATCGGGTATGCAGCGAGAAAGTCTTGCCTCTTCTGTTCAATGATTCCTTGCATCTTAGCAATCGCCTCGGGGCCCGCTTTTCTGCAATAGAGAGAGAGAGAGAGAGAGAGAGAGAGAGAGAGAGAGAGAGAGAGAAGAATGGAGGAAAATATAACAACAGTGGGCAAGGAATAACTATAACTATAACCCTACTTGACAAGATCGGATGGCTCTGTAATGCGGCTGATGTTGGCACTCAATTTCTTCACATTGTTGGTGGCATTCTCGACCGGCTCGAATCTCTGCTCCGACATGACGGGCTGTGCGGGCAATTCCTGTTTGCGTGTCAGTGGCGTCACAGGCGGACGCAGAGCTTGCTCGTTTAAGTTGATATGGTCGCTAACATCCAATGGATACGCGGCCAGAATGCGTTCATCGAACTCACCCACACTCAGCACATACTGCTCGTAGCTGATGTTGAGAGATTTGAGATTGCGCTCGAATGTCTCGTTGGCAACCAGGCCGAGAAGCGTGTCCTTCTTACCGAAGATTGTCTGCAAACGAACGACAAATGACAATGTTAACAATGTGCATACAATGTGAGCTATGCTGGCTGGCTTACATTCGTCTGGAAAAAGCTGTTCATGATCTTGCTGAAGACAGTCGCCTTCATTGCTTTGGCCTCATCGGTCATGTCGCAGAAGTACTTGAGTATACAATGATTGCGGGCTTGCGTTTCGTCAAAGTCCGGCGAATTCCAATTCAATGGGAGACCCTTAAAGTTCGGATTGATGAGATCAGTACGTTTCTCGGCCAACACATTGGCGAAGATGAGATCAATGCAGCACATCATCAGGTTATACGATGTGACCAGATCGAGCGTGGTTGTTGGCTTTTGATTCTTGGCACACAAGAAGAGGCGCCAACAGATATCGTCCAATTTGATATACGTGCATTTAACACTGAAAACAATCAATCACTATAACAACAAGTACATGGAGTAGAAGAGATTCCAGATTTATACCTGAATTTTGAGTGCTTCTTCTCGTTGGGCGGACAGATGAACAGTTGCTCAATGATGACGCGATACTTCTTGTAGAGCGTGAATGTGATGCTGAATTTGCGCTCCAGTTCGGCAATCTGTTGGATAAAGTTCTGCGATAGATTTGCCATATCACACCATAGTTTGATCTTCTTCTTGAACTCGTAGATGCTACAAAAACGGATTGAACACATTACAAAGTGCAATCATATTGGAATTAGTTATGATACTCACCTCATTTGACAGCTGCGCAGCAGGTTGTTTAATGGCACACAATTGCCCATGACCACCGTATCCTGGCCACCCACTGTGGGCGTTGTGGATTGGCGGCATGCCGCGAAGAGAGCGCAGCAGAACCAATGCAATATCTCTCCCTGCAGCAGAGATGCAATAGATGAATGTAAAATAGTATACAAACTGCATACAAACGCACAGACACATGCATCTCAAGTGTAACACACACGAACATATGGAATATAGATTCATACGTGCATGTGTATATGTTCGCGTGTGGGTTACGTCGTACTCACCTCTAGAGAATAGTGCTGCAGCACCTTGTTAAGCATATCAAAAGCCTCATCCTCCGTCTGTCGATCCATATTCAGATCCCGGCAAAGATTTTCAAATTTACACCGCATACTCTCGAGGCCATCGTCGACAGAGGCGCTGGTGGCGTTGGTAACCACCTCGGCCCCGAGCTCCTGCTCCTGCACATCGTTGCTCATGTTTACGTCGTTGTGTTGTGAGTGCAACCGATTGATGCACAATACAAGAAAATTCTATTTGCGCTACAATTTCGGCTAGAATTATAAACGTTGCTGCTGAGGGCAGCAGCGCGGCGGCGGCAGCGGGCGCGGCCGCAATAGTTCAGCTCGGCAAATGAGCGCGCGACTGCAGCAGCAACAACAATGACGAAACGTTGACTGAACTTATTACTTTTTCACAGCGCAGCGAGCGCATTGAGTTTGTTGAATTTCTGTTTGGCGTGATTTGTTCGTAATTCTTGCACGTAACTGTGTTTTCCCTTTGTTGTTTCAGTTTTTCTGTTCGTCTTGTTATTATCTTTAATGAAAAGCATGCACGGCAAAGACTACGACGTATTAATTAATTGTGTCGCTCAATTGTTTCTCGCAATAAAAAGGCGGGAAGCATAGAGTAGGGATGTAAAATAACATCGATGCATCGATACATTTTTTCTCAATACGATGCATCGGGGGGGAAACGATGTTTCATCGTTTTAGTTATAGTAGAGCTTTTAGTCGTAGGGCTCTGAAGGCATAACTACAATCTCATGAATGTCAATTGAATGCCAAAAGTTGAGTTCTTAAATCATGGAAATAGGTGCAAAGTTCATACTTACATGTTGAGTAAACATCTACACACACACATTTATTTTACTCGATGATTTAGCTGAATATCGATTGCGATAGTTTCCTCCCAATCTTGAAGTTGCCAGACCGTTCAACTCTGTGTTTGTAGGGGAAATTTTCTTTTTTCGCGCCAAAAGTAATATGCAGGAAAACAAGAACAACTTACTTTAATAATTCTTTTACAGTAAATATTTATGTACTTTATTTGATAAAATGCTAGTTATCATAATATTATACGCTTTTTTACTAAACAAAAATTCGGTCAACACATATGGCAACAATATGTTAGCTGACAGCTGCTGCTAACAGCTGTGCATTGTGCACGTCATCTTACACACTGTGCTGCACATTGCTACCGTTGCAACTTACAAGTGCTTTGCTTTGCCACCCCCCCTCTTGCCAAGGATTGTAGCCAAGTCAAAGAATCTATGTTTTAAGATCTTTGGTTTGTTTATCCGACAAGGCGGAATATTTTCTCTTAGTTTTCCATTCCGTCAGCTATTAATCAAGCTGGCTAGTTTATTGAATAATATTCAATATACATATATTATTCCATATACTTGATACTTTCCACTTTTTAAAGTAAAGAAAGACAAACAATGTTAGTTACATTTATAGAATTTAAGTTTTATGAAAATGCTTTTTGTTACATTATTTCTATATTGTTTTCTGGTTGTTTTTTTTTTTTTTTTTTTTTGGTTTTTTTTTTTTAGTTTTTGGCAACATGTTAACAAAAATATCCTGTTTAAATAATCATGTGTATGTTGTTATTATTTTTAATGCGTTTGTGAGTGTATGAAATTTGATATATTCCTTGAATTTTCCTATATGTTTTTGTATAGTATATTAATTTTGGTGGGTTTTCATAATGCGGGCGTCAATTGTTCAGCAGTCGTTGTGCATTTGATATGGTTAGAATTTGCTTCAAGCCTTTAGATAACTTCAACCAGTGCATGGGGACATTCCATTAAAGTTACCAAGCGCACATAAATTAACACATGCATGCGTGTATAATTATTGTTTTATATAGGTATATATATAGAGTAGATTGCATTGCAGCATCTTGTAAAACACATATCAAACACATTCACATCTACCTGTGTGTATGCGTGTATGTTGTGTGTCTGCTGTAGCTACATATAAAAGTATGGGATCTGACACTTGTAAACTATAATCGATACATTCTAGGACTATCGATAGCATCGAGATGCACCTCCTGCACTGTAACGTTCGCCTCGGAAACCAATCGAATTTCGAATATTTTATCTCGCTCATATTTAGTTGTTTTATTGTTTACAAAAATTGTAAATGCATGTGCTTTTGATTTACATACAATTGTAAATGTGTGTTTGTTTTACTTTCTTTACAGATTGGTTATTGTAGTGTGTGTGTGTGTGTGTGTGTGTGTGTGTTTGAAAATAGATAATTGCAGCTCAAAGCTTGCTTTCTTCGTTTCAGTATGTGTGTGTTGTAATGTACAGTTAAATATAATTGTGTGTGTATGTGTGTGTGTTTCATTATTATTAAGATAATATACATTTAAAAGGTACAAATAAAAAAAAAATTATTTCTTTATAATTAAGCAACAAATACAAGCGTACAACAATAAATTAATTAACTTTTGCCGTTTACTTGGGTTCCTTTCGTTTTGCCCTTTCTTCTTTGCTTTTCATCAATGAATATATATATGTATATATAGTATTTATAATATATGCATGTATATGTATATTGTATATAATATATGTATTTATGTTTAGTTAGATTTAGATAGTTGTATATCGTTCACTTTACTCTCAAATTTAGCCGCTTTCTCTGTGCGTCTCGTTCGCTTTTTCAGCTTTCTTCTTCTTCTCTATTTTCTTATCAAAGCAAACTTTTAGCAAATGCTTTCATATTCTTCTTTTAGTTTTCCATTTTTCTTGTTTTTACAATTTCATCTAACAAAATATAAATATATATATATTTTTGTATATTTATGTAGTATATGTATAATGTATATTTAATTTGAAATCTGCGACACATCGCGAAACTAACTAAAAAGTTGTTGCTATTTCATAGTGGGGGGGAATACGTTGCACATATCGATAGACACATCGATAGATCGAAAGTTACATGTAACTACTAATGCGTGTATCTGGCTTCCATTTCAACATTCTTCTTCTCTTTATTTCTTTTCCTACTTACTCTTCTTTCTTCTCTTTCATCTCTTCCTTATTTTCTTTATTTTCATGTTATTGTTGTTGTTGTTCTTGTTGTTGTGTGTTTGCAGTACATACTAAAGTAAACTGGTGGCTTTTATGGCTTAGACTTAACACTTCACATATAGAGCTTACAACTAACATTAAAAGTATAAATAAAATTAGCAAAACTATGTATGGTATGTACATATATATGTATATATATATGTAGTATGTATTAGAAGCATTAGTTAATTCTTGTTGCGCTCTTCTCTCACTTTCCTCCACTTGCGCCTCTTCGCCTTTCATTTCCTTCACTTTTATACAATTTTACAGTTTACAATTCTTGCAATTTTCAATGCCTATGCGACTTAATTTAGAGAGAAAGACAGAGAGATGGAGAGAGAGAGAGATATAGGGATAGAGATATATATATATATAGAGAGAGAGAGAGAGTAGGAGAGTGGGAGAGAGGAAGAGTGGAAGAGTAGAAGAGAGGAAGAGAGAGAGAGAGAGGCATAGAGAGTGCACACTCTAGTGGTATGGCTTCAAATGCTCTACGTAGTTCTCCGGTATAAGACCCGTCTTGCCATTCAGCGTGCCCTGCAGCCAGCCCGGTTCATGCGAGAAGCGCACTGCAAAGTAAGAGAGAGAGAGAATAGTTAAGAGACTTATAAATATAAACAATAATTGCATTTGATCACTCACCATTTGTTATTATCTGATTAGGCTCGAAGGATAGCTCGCCCTCGCTTTCGCCCATGCAGGCATATAAAGTGCGAACTCGCCTGAAAAGCAGCAGAAGGTAGAGCGCAAATTATTATCATTATTGTAATTGATATAATAGAGAAACAAACTCTCGCATTCAATCTGATTTCAATTGAGATATATACAACAAGATATGTGTATAGTTAAGAGAGGTGTTCTAAGGATGATACCTTGTTATATTTTTTAAAATCGGATTGATTGGAGTATAACTTACGCAGTGCCCGCAGACAGATCCCGCTTGATTTGGTTAATATCTCGATTGCGATGCATTTTGGTGGGTGCATAGTCGGCGCTCTCATTCGTTGAACCGCTGCCACTAAGGCTTCCAATACCGCCAGCGCCGCCGATCATCGATGGCGCTGCTGTGGCAGTCACAATATCATCGCAGGTGGAGCCCAGGAGAGTCGAAAGCGACGATGTTTGCGATGTGATTGGCGGATAATCGATTGAACTGCGTGCGTTCAATAGACGCGTCACATTGGCACTGCTACCACCAGAGATGAGACCACCTCCACCACCGCCTGCACCAGCAACAGCAGCACCAGCACCAGCACCACCGCCCAGCCCGTTGTTTGAGGAGAGCGAATCGCAGACACTCTCATTGGAGCTTGACGTAGAGGCGGCTGCCACCGGCGAATAATGTTTCGCCTGTCCGTAGCCAAAGTGACTGCGTTGCACGGGCGGATGCTGCTGTGGACCGGTGGCAACGATGGCGCTGCTGCTGCCCGAACTCTGCAGCAGGCGCTCCTTGCGCATGGCGGCCGTGGGCGGGGAGACGTTGTTCATGCTGTGACGAGTGCTGCCTGCATTTGTATAGATGTGGCTGCTTGAGGCGGATTGGGCCACCGGTGTGGCCGTTGCCATAAGATAGTCAGCATGCCGCAGACTGCCGCTGCTGTTGCCAGCCGTTGCCGGTGTGGCATGATGAGCCTGCAGGGCAACTCCACCGCCACCGCCACCACCACCGCCACCATTCGTGCTAGCACTACCTCCACCTGGACCTCCTCCAGGCCCGCTAGTGCCCGTCAAAATGCCATAAACTGCAGCAGCATCCGAGCTAGCGCCACTGCGTCTGCCTCCAATATCGCTTTGTGTCATGGTCAGCAAATTCTTCATGCTGCCCATCTGTGCAGGTCTTGCAGCACCGTTTGTGGCATGCGACGAGACAGTCAATGTGGACCCACTAATGCCCCCATTTGTGTTGCTCGGATTACCGACGCCTCCACCTCCACCTCCACCTCCAGCGCCAGCGCCGCCTCCACCAGGTGGCGTACTGTTGGTTACACTGGCCGGGCCATGGGCATAGATCATGCCATTTGGAATATTCTGCAAGCTTGATGACATGGTGGGATCTGTATAATTTGATTTGGTCACTACGCGGTAAACCTTCTGTTGCTGCGAATACATTGAGTTGCGTCCCACGCTGCCACCACCACCACCACCACCGGCAGTGCCGCCACTGCCACTGCCAGCGCCTGCAGAGCCGACAGCAGAGTTCGCCTTGCTCACTTGTGAGGCACGGGGCATTCGTGTGGGCGGACTGGTGCTACTCGCATGCAGTCCCGGAGCTGTTGCTGTAACGGCGCTGCTGGGATCGTTCTTGAATATGCGCTCATAGTTCTCAATGAGTATGTTAATGACAATGTTGTTAAACTTAATGTCCAGTATGGCGGCAACTGTCTCCTCCAACGGACGCAGCAGTGTCGGCCCAAACACCACGCCCAGATTGAAGACAGACATTTTATTCTTCTCGTACTTGCGTGACACTCTACAAGCAAACAAGATTAATTAGAGAGAGTGAGGAATAAAGAGGAGATATATAGTATAAAGGTTTATCTGATTCACTTACTCAGTCAAGTGCCTTATGACCATATCCAGCATTTCAAAGTTCGGTTGCGGCAGTTTGTAGACCAGTTTGTGCACCTCGTTGACGCGCTGATTAAGACTTTCTTTTTCTGTGGCAGACAGAGACAAATAGTTATTGAACGTAGTTAAGATATCAAATGTGAATACTTTACAACTGTTAGTTGTAGACTTATTTTAATGCTAGATTATTAATTTATAGTGTGCATAATAATTATTATTGTCCAAATGATTTCTGATAATTTAGATGCAAACGGATAATTAACATGGAAGTTAGTTACGAAATAAGTTTACTGTGCGAACGGATTTTGCAAGCCCTACCCCTGTAAGTATGCAAAAGAAAGTACGTTAAACGTACAAGTTGCATATTTAAGCAATTTTGGTCGAGAATCAAGTGTATACTGTAGGTATTGAACTGTAGTGCACACTGTACTATACTATTCTTATTTGTTAGAACTAATTTAAAGTACATTTATGACATTACTCTTTAAACATTTAAGACGTTCATCAACGACCTATTTATATGTTTATATATTTTATGTACTTTGAAACCAGTTGTTAGACTTTAGTAAAGTAAAAGCAGCTAAACATAGTTTTTAATCCTGTTCTCAGAAGTATTTTAGTACATTTAGACATCTAAAGGGTGATTTTTTAGCTATTATCTTTTTGACAACACTGGTTTAAACAGTTGACGCACGTTTCGTGTTTTGGCAACACAGTCAAACATCTTCAGTTTGGTCTATAATTTAACCATTAATCGTCTTCGGGACCGGTCAATTGGCCGCCTAGATCGTGCGATTTAACGCTTTTAGACTATTTGTTGTGGGGCCATGTTGAATGTAATGCCCAAACAGCCCGCAGCCCGCTTCAACTACTCGTGAGATACCGACCGAAATGTTGGAAAGAATATGCCAAAATTGGACATCTATGATTAGCGGAATGAGCATTTGAGGCGCAGTCACGTTCAACATTTGCATGAAACAATCTACAAAAAATAAATTATATGAACCGCACTATCGATTCAAATAAATATTTCATGCATTTCTCTGAATTTTCTTGTGTTATTTTTGAAAAACTTTCCTGTAGCTCCTATAAAATCACCCTTTACTTACGTCTTATTATTACGAAGTTTTAATCATAGGCTGCATTGTAGTGTAGCATTTGTGAACACCTTTCTGAGCTTAATAACTGATTCGAGAATACTTTTAAACACTAGACAAATTGATTTAAAGATCCTAATTGTGATAAAAACTTGCGTAATATTTTTCCAATTAGTACTGAAGAAAATCTATGATTATTTTCACTTTCTTGTTAGTATGTCTATAAAATATTGAAGAAGTTTGTATGATCTTTTATAGAGTTAAGAACTAGATAACTTAAAAGTAAGCTGTTGACTTACTGGCTGCCTCTATAAAGCCGCTGTGATAGTGATAGGTCATTAGGGGCTCGTTCAGATTGCGCAGATACATTTTGAGGGCGCTGGCAATGGTGTTGCTCTCCATGAGGTCCCGATACTTTTCGTCACTGAAGACATCCTCCGTCTCCTTGCGCTCCATGCCGAGCGAGAGGAGCTTATTGATTTTGGTGCCCACGCCGCTCTTGCGATAAATGCCCTCGTCCTCGAGCCCTCGACTCTCCAGTACCTTAATGCAGCGACGAACGAAAATGAAGCCGGTCTCGTCCAGCTGATAGGCTTCGTTAGCCTTCATTTTGCCGGGTGCCAGATATGTCTACAACGAGAATCAAGAAGATTAGAAAGTGGGAAAGAGAGAGAGAGAGAGGAAGTTTATTTGCTTACCGGCTCCGTGCCATCCATGGCACTTAACCAGGAGCGATGATCCTTCTCGCTAAGTGCCTGAAATGTGTAGACAATGCCGGGTTTCTCCTTGAATGTCAGATCGAAGCAGAAGCGCTTCTCAAACTCCGACGCACGACGTTGGCACGAGAAGAGTGTCAACTTCTCATCTTCACGCGCCTCGGGTCGCGTAAAGCTGTGGTTCATCTGATTGAACTGGAGCATGGTGAACTCGCGCTTCTGTTTCTTGAATGTGCAATAGTATTTCGTCCATGTTGCTTTGAAAGGCTCTAGAAGTGAGATTTTCAGAAGGGAACCTAAGAATCGTTTTGCAGTTGTCATCGTCATGGTGATCGAGGTACAGAGTGATCGTGATCATAGTGGTAAACATAATCGTGTTCGTGTGTTTCAGTGTGTGTGGGTTTTGTTTTGTTTCGTTGCACAGGTTGCACAGTCACAAAGTGAACGGGGAACAGATCACAGAATACGCCCCAAAATCGAAGTAGGTAGAATTTTTTGTTTGTTTTGGTTTTGGGAGTACAGAGAAATAAATAAATCAAAAACGAAGGAAGAAACAAAATACACACAAATTGGCAATTGGGAAGGGTAGGGGATGTATTAGTGCGGAGTGAGTGAGCGATAGTTGCGAAGTAACGGATATTTATATAGTAGTAGGGGAGGGGTAGTGATAGTGGTAAAAGGTAGAGGTAGAGCAGACGGAGAGGAGAGAGAGCAAAAAACACATTGAACGTTAGATTTTGAAAGCATTAGGAGCATTTAGACAACATTTAACATTTAAATTACTTAGGCTAATCATATTGGCAATCGAGGACTAACTACGAATGAAGGAAGTAATCGAGAACTAAGCTGCTTTACAATTAAGCTCCATTACGGGTATATGAATAAGTTTATTTTGAATTAGTGCTCAAAAAACATTGATAGTAGACATATCTACAACTTTCGATAATATTGATAACAGTATATTAATACGATATTGTCATTGTTCTTAAAACGAACTTTTTATCGTATTTGCTCTCAGTTCATTATCGAAATTCTTAAAAGGCTTTGTTTAAAAGGGTGATTTTTTAGCTATTATCTTTTTCGCAACACTGGTTTAAACAGTTGACGCAAGTTTCGTGTTTGGCAACACTGTCAAACATCTTCAGTTTGGTCTATAATTTAACCATGAATCGTCTTCGGCACCGGTCAATTGGCCGCCTAGATCATGCGATTTAACGCCTTTAGACTATGTTTTGTGGGAATGTTGAATGTAATGTCTATACAGAGAAGCCCGCTTCAATTGACACATTGGAGGACAACATTGAAGCATCTACTCGTGAGATACTGGCAGAAATGTTGGAAAGAGTATGCCAATATTGGACTAAGCGGATGGACCATTTGAGGCGCAGGCACGGTCAACATTTGCATTAAATAATCTTCAAACATTCAATTATATGGACCGTACTATCGATTCAATTAAAGATTTCATGCATTTCTCTGAATTTGCATGTGTTTTTTTTGAAAAACCTTCCTATAGTTATTAAAAAATCACTCTTTATATTGTGTTGGTTTTATTCACTGCGCACCAGCAATATTATCGATAGTTGCATCGATATTTGTACAGCACTTTCTTAAACCTTTTGAAAATACTTTGCCAATTTTAATCGATAAATTGTATTCAACGTGTAACTGCCTTCGCTTTGCCAACTTATTAGACTTAAGCTCGATTTCCTTATGCGATAAACAACAACGAACTTACTCTTTTCCATCAAAAACAAATAGCCGCGTTTGGTGAAAACCTCCTCGGACTTCTGTTAAGGATAGTGGGAGAGATTTATATTAATTATTAATATTAGTATTTATGTTCCGTTTCGTTGCATTTACCGTTCGCTTTTCCATGTACTTGGTTTTCAGTTCGGTGACCTTTTCGCGAGCTTCCTCGAAATTTTCGCGCGTCTGTAAAGGCAAACGAAATGTCAGCAGATGCAGACTAAATATATTTGACTGTATGATAATGACTCACCTTTTGCACCTTATGCCTCAGCTCCTGCAAATAGTTGTGATGATCCTCGGCCTGCTCGTGGGCCGTGTGATAGAAGACCAGCCAGCCGGAAATAAAGGCCAGCAGAATTTCAACAAACTCGAACTTGATGCGTTCCTGCACCTCCTGAATGCGCAGCACATAGCTCAGTGATTCCTGGATGTATTCACGCTCGTGCATGCCCAAACTGGCATCGGCCTGGCAACAATATATAGGAAGAGAGAGAGAGAGAAAGAGAGTGGGAGAAAGAAAGAGAGAGAAATTAATACGAATCGTAAATGGCATCGAAATCCAATTCTATTCGAATGCGGCGAAATGAGAGCTGATTTTGAAGCGAATTTCCACTTTGACCTTTAGTCGGCATTTATGTATATGTTTTAAGGTTCCCCCTTTTCCCTCTGTGTGCACACACACATACGCACACCTTTTTAATTACGCCTACGCACACATAGCACTCTCACACACACACCACACACACAGACATAAGTATGCGGCATATGCTGCCAAAAACTTTTCATTTGCCCAAATTCGTTGAACAATACAAAGCAAACTAGTTGTGGGCACAACTGTAAGCTACCCTGTACATAACAGCTTGCCTGTGTCTAGAGTTTGTGTATACCCAACTATACAGGCTACAGGGTATCTGTAATATATGTTGCAGCGCATTGAACATTCAGCATATTCAGCTAACACCTTCTGATATTCCCTTTCACCAATTGCTCGCACTCCCTCGATCTCTCTTACTGTCTCTGTCTGTCATTCCTGCTTGCGAGGGTTGCCAGCAAAGTTGTGTGCATAAATTATCTCATTGGAATTTGAGCAAGGCATACAGAATTCCTTCTTTAATGCGGATTTTGCAGTTTAAATATAAATATACAGCATATGTATATGTATATATATGCGAAGGTAGTCACAGTAGTTATACAGTAATAGACTTTAACTTCTACCAAATAAAAACTTTATAAAAAATGCATTGCATACTTCGTGGGGTCTCATAAAAAAGCGAAAACACCTGTTGACACAGACATAAATACATAGAATATACACGTATAAACAGACCTAACCTAAATACGATCAAAATAACAAACTCAGCTATGCGTTTGAGTGGGAAACTTACCACAAATGCAAATTGCCGTCTCGCAGTGCATCTTCAATTATTTATGCACAACCCGAGGAAGAGTTAAACAAAAGGAACAAAACCACACACTAACCTAATTACGAAATGAAATCAAGTCAAGAAGAAGATACCACAACAACAATGCGAACAGCAAATCTTAAAACGTTGCAAGTGCGAGAGAGAGGAAGGAAGTTCAAAAGAGAAACGCGAACGCGCGCGACCTATATGTAGCCTGCTTTTCGGCGGCACAAATATTGTATATTCTGTCAATTGTCACTGCGCGATTTGCTTTTGATTTATTTGCGATTATTTATTTATTTATCTCTGTCTGTCTGTCTGTCTGTCTGTCTGTCTCTGCTTTGCCATCAATCGACAAGACAAACACAGCAGAAAAAGAAGCAGCAGCTCACAAAGCAATACAATAATATTTATTTACAATAACAACAACAACAAGAACAGATGATGATGTTGTTGATGGAGAACGAGCACAATTCCTATATAGGAAGTATTCTTAATTGTTGTGCATAATTTTTTGCAATTTTTTATGCAATTTTTACTAAATTATTGTTAAAATTTATGTGCGTCTTTTTGCTGCTGCGTGTCGATTTGATTTAGTTTTTATTTAATTTTGTAGTTTTCCACGCACTTTTGCCATTTGCCAGTGGCACGCACACACACACACACACACACACACACACACACACACAGACACACACAGTGGCAGCTGAGTGCGCGACGCGCATATCAAAATGCTGCGCGAATTCCATTGTTGTTGTTGTTCTTGAGCATTTCCCCATTTGGTTGCCAAAAAAGGCAACGACGTTAAACCAACAACAACAAGAACAGCAACAACAATAGGAACAGGAGCTGAAGCAGTAGCAGCGACAGCAGCTCCAGCTCCAGTTCCAGTTCCTATAATAGCAACAACACAGCGCCAGCAGAGGCAGCAACTGAGGCAGCGACTGAGGCAGCAGCAGCGGCAGCGGCAGCTGTGTCCTCAACTGCGTGGGTCAGCGCCTGCGCCTTTTCTAGCTTCCTCAAAATACCCTGTATTCAAAGAGAATGTGCAGCATATGTGCTGTAAAAAAAAATACATATTCCAAAATAATATAAGTGATGGCTCATCTAACAACTTTAAATTGTTCTTCCTCTTTGTGTCTCTTCTCTTTGTTCACTTTCCCTTACTTAAGCTCAAAAAACTGGAAAACCTTTGCATATTCTTCAATTGATATTGAATACTGATCAGGACCTGCCTGCAAATATAACTTTTAACATGTTTTCTGAGCTGCCAAGCCCGCATGCGTAGTCAAAATCTGTCTATTACATCTGAATTTCAAGCTAAACTAAAGAAATTTAGAAAAATGTCAAATATTTTTGCTTTATTTGATGCTTGATTAAGGCCTTTATGAATATTAAATGAATGTTTTATATGAGTAAAAATGCAGTTCTTATATACATCTATTGCTAATAATGCAACAATGCTCAGCAAGGGATATTTGGAAGAAAAACTATACGATATAAAGGGTGATTTTTTAGCTATTATCTTTTTGATAACACTGCACGTTTCCTGTTTTGGCAACACGGTCAAACATCTTCAGTTTAGTCTATAATTTAACCCACAAAAGCTCAACGAAAATCTAAGTTAAAAAAAAACTATACTTTATTAACAATTCAAATGCTAGCTAAACTATATCATATCAGGTGTATGTATACATGTATATATATATTTATATGCTAATGTATATTACTGCTTGGTTATATCATATATGTAATGACATATGTATAATACTGCTGTTTCATTATATATATCATAATACTGCTGTTTCATTATCGTGATATATAACGATAATAATAATAATGAAACAGCAACAGGGTATGCAAGAGTTGCATACTTTGAAGTGTTCCAACAAATTACAATGGAGAGGAGATGCAAATGTATTGTTGTTTTGTGCAGGAGATTCGTAGCAAACAGTAGCAAGGGATGTGCGATAGCAGGCGTTCCCTTGTGAAGCGGGGGGGGGGGAAGCAGGGTGCTCTTGGCTACTACGGCAATTACTTTGTGATGATTTCCTATATACATGCAGTATATAAATTAGATATTTATGCATATATGCATGTCTGTGTGTGTGCATATATTAAGCATATGAGTGTGTGTGTGTGTGTGCCGCCTACGCTGCTGCACCTTTTGCAATCAACCCACGCCAGGGCGGGGCAGGGCATACACTTCATGGAGTGGCAAATTACATGCTCTCCTTCACAGGTTGTTGTTGTTACTGCTGCCACAAGTTGTAGTTAGTGCAACAAACGACATTAAGTGACGCTTGTGTCAACAATAACAAAGAGGCACACACACAGACACATACACACAAGCACGCACACAAGCAAACACTCAACGTAGCATACTTTTGCGCGCAAGGAGCGCTGCTGCTCTCTTTCTCTTCTCTCTTACTCTCCCACTCTCCCTTGTTCTGGCACTCACATTCTCTCTCTCTCTCTCTCTTGCAAAAAATCTCAGCCACCGCAACTATCGATTGTGCGAACTGTCCTCGTCATGCGATAGATGTGTGTGTGTCTGTCCTCGTATCGATAGTTAGCTAAATTTTTTGGATCATTCCGCCAAAACCTAGTGTTGCCACACAGCATAAATATACGTACATATGTACGTGCCTGTGTATGTGTGTGTGTGTGTACTCCCCTCCCATCTTATTTCACAACACCTTTCCTTTCCTTCCCCTACCTTGGGAAAGCGGCACATCATTTTGGCATTTTGCGTAGGCCAAACTTTTATTTACTGCCTCAACTTTTCGCCCACATTTCGCTGTGTCCCCGTGTCCGTCCGTCCGTCCGTCTGTCCGTCTGTGTCTGTCCAACATTTTGTCGTAACTAAATTTAGCAGATTCTTATAAGCAAAAACACTTATACAAAGGGCGATATATGTATAAAGCTATGCAAAAGTATGTTCTTAGTTACAAATTCAACTGGAGATTGCGATTATTTCTATTAGGTGTGCAACTAAGTTCCCGCTGTTTCTGAGTAGATGGCTCTGGAAGTAAGTGGTGATTGATTTTGACTTATGCTTAATGTCACAAGCCAAGCTTAGACTGATGATAAACCAATCACTTTAAAAAAATTGTGATTTTGTTATTGTAATATATATTTTTTGCTGTGCGAAAATATCTAATTTTAAGGCCAAATAATCGTCATTAGCGGAAAGTAGATTCGTGGATAAGCTCAAAAGACGAATACTTTTACCAGCTAGGTAGTCGAGGTCTGCCAGGAAGTTGTGTCTAGCAATGGGAAATACTTTGAATAGTGCATTTATAATTGTTTTTCTTATATAATAATAAACTTTAATTTTTAGTAAAAAAAACATCGAGAACTTAGTTGCGGACCTAATATTTGAATATGGAATTGTTTTAATTACTACGATATTTATAAATTACAACATAATTTTATACACATTTTTCCCCTTTTATTTATTTACTTATTATATTATTTATTAATGAGGCCTGTACTCTTAATATTCATGTATAAAAATCAGTCACACTTGTGTAAAGTTTTACAAATGTTTATAAATAAAGTTTAAATACAAAATAACAATAATATAATGTAATAATAATATAATGTCATAATAATATAACAAGGCAATCTCAAGTTGAAGTTAAATGTTTAGATTCCACTTGCTTAATTTTCTTTACGAGTTAAATTGTTAATTTGTTTAGCTGACGAATTCGGGAACACTCCCCACGCAGTTACCACAGTGGCACTAAAAGATACAACAGGCTACCGTTATGCTTGCAGATACAGATACATTCTTGGCCGCCGGCAATGGCGTTGTTGTTGTCGCTGCTGTTGTTGTGGCATGTGTTGTTAAAATTAGCCAACGGCCTGGCCTGGTCTGGCCTGTCCTGTCCTGAACCATGACTAGGAGGAGCAAGAGCAGAACCAGGGCCAGCACCGAGACCGGGAACCAACGCGTGCCAATTCAGATGCTGCGTGGGTGGACATACACAAAAAGGTATCCGCAAAGCCGACACACGCTTTTGCGTTTCGTTTGCTTTTGCTTCTTCTTGTTTGTTTGCCATCAATTTCCATTTAAACGGAAATTGCCAGCAGCAGCAGTGAGCAGAGAGCAAGAGCAAGCGCAAGAGAGAAAGAGAGAGAGAGAGAGAGAGATGTAGCTTCGCATCCCTCAAAGGTTTGCACCTGCATAGATGCCATGAGAACCACCCGAGGGCGAAGACAAACTCGCCGCGGCGTAACGCATTCTTCACACCCTACGCAAGCGGCAAAGCCGGAAAAACTGCAACAGTAAATTTGATAAGGCACACAGCATGGCGCCCCATGAATAAGATGGAAATTGAGGACGGGGTTGGCAGGGGGGGGTTGCTTGGTGGTAGATAGCATCGCGGTACGGGGGTTGAAGTTGCCGAGCTGAAGCTAAAGCTGTAGCCTGTTCAATCTGCCGCCTTCGCAATCAATTCGACGCAAATGGAAGCATAGCATACTTTCAGGCATAATCCCGAAATCCTTCATCGAAATTAGCTGAAAGTCAAGGAATTTAGTTAAATTGAACTTGATGGCAAGGCCACACACACACATACATATATACACACATATATACACACACATACATAGGCCGGGCTTGGGGAGAAACCGTCAACAATGACTAGATAAATACTCTACATGAAGTTGATTCACAACAAAAGAACTATCGCTTATACTATCAAACTGATGTTGCCAAGTCTATTGCATTAACTATTGTCTAACATATGTATGATCTACGACATTCACAATATTCTAAGTAAACTATCGTTTAAAACGTAAATCATACTCTTCTATTTTTCTCGTTTTATAAATTAGAATTGATTCGATAGCAAAAGATTGATAACTCGAACAAAACTATCGCATTAACTTTCGTTAAATGATTACTATCTAACATATGATTTACGATATTCACAATGTTGCAACTTAACTGTTGTTTAAGACGTAAATCATACTCTTCTATTGTATTTTTCTCGTTAGAATTGATCCGATAGCAACTAATCGAAAACCAGAGCAATACTATCGCATTAACTATCGTCTAATGACTACCATTCAATACATAATTAATGTTATTCACAATGTTCTAAGTTAACTATCGTTTAAGAGGTAAATCAAGCTCTTCTATTGTATTTTCCTCATTCTATAAATTATAATTGATTCGATAGCAACAAATCGAAAACTAGAGCAATACTATCGCATTAACTATCGTCGAATGACTACTATCTAATATATAATTAATGATATTCATAATGTTCTAAGTAAACTATTGCAAATACTATCGTTTAAAACGAAAATCATAATATTCTGTTGTATTTTCTTGAACGTGATTTATGAAAGTGTCGATATTCTCTTCGAGTTACTGTTCTATCCCCCCCTTCCCATCTCCAATCAAAAGGCAGTTAATGTTGCTCTTACATTAACGAGTTAAAAGCCTCACGGTGGAAGTTGATGATGAAATTCCAATAATATTAAGAAAAATAAGCAAAGCTATGGCTAAGCCAAAAACCGAAAGCAAAAATATTCTAAGCCCATAACCATCTTTAAGCCTGCGGAGGCGCCTTTAGTGGCTGCACCAGCTGCTGCTGCCGGGGGGAGGAGGAGGAGGAGCGAGCGGCTCAGCCTGTAGTCCCTAATAGGCTTAGGCAGCAAGCCGAAGACCCTTTGAGACGCGTCGGAAAAGCGCATTAGCAACAAACGAACGAACGAACAAACAGGAATGGGGGGCGATGAAAAACAGGCTGAAAAATGTTTTAAAACATCGGAAAGAGCCAAGCAAAATATTAGAGCTTAAAGGCAGAGTGCTCGGGGCGAGAGGGAGGCGGGTGGGTTTGGTTGCCAACAGAGTTGGGGGCGCTGTTGCAGCGACGAACAATCGAGAGCAACAACAACAAGAACGACAACAACGAGGCGTGACTGATAACAAATTGCGGTGCTTAGGCTGGCCGTGCTAGCCGGCCGGCATGGAAACCGTTACAAAAGAGCTGGCAGAGAGAGAGAGAGAGGGGGGGAGGGAGGGGAGGGATGGGAATGGGAATGGGAGCCAGGATATGTCAGCAGCAGCAGCAGCAGGTACAACATGTCTGGGTGAACGTGCAGCAGGACACACAACGTGACACGCATGCCAAAGCGGAAAATCAATACGACAGACGACATTGCACACACACATACATATATCATATAATGCAGCACAGTTAGACAGTGTCCACAACCACCCACTCCCTCCCCATCCCCCTTTCTGCCGTCTGTCTGTCTCGCTTTCACCATCAACTCCAATTTGAAGTTTATCATTTCAACTTCTGGACAAACGATGCCAATTAGGCAGAGGAACGAATGGAATGGAACGCAGTAACGAACGTACGTTTGATTGATTTTCATTCCGTTTATAGTTTCCGACTTGCCTGCATTAATGATATGAAACGATATCGGTTACTTGAGTGAGACCGACCACAGACATCATTAAAGTAATCAAATGGCATCGATTAGGCTTGAATAATTCATGCAGGCGCGCATTGTCCAACTTCGAACTTCAATTTAGGCCAATATAGGCCCTGATATATCGTTAGAGGTATTTACTATATCTTGAATTAAATACATATCTTGAAATATAAATGAGACTGACAAAGATATGTTTAACTTCTAGTGAAGTGACTTCATACCCATTATCCATAGGGATATATGTATATATATATTCTTGAACAGCGTTATTTGCTGAGTTGATCCGTCTGTTTGAACGTCTATACTCGTATATGAGTCTATAAGAGTTAGGACAGTCAAATTTGAAGACAATACTTTTTTATACAATAATTACACGCAGCTTAAGTTTCTTTTAGAAATTTGCCACGCCCCCAATTTAATTTTAATTTTAAAGTAAGCACATTTAGATTTGCTATACATAATATAATTATTCACATATGTACATATGATTTTTGAATTTGAATGTATACAAATAACTAAAAACATAGAAGTTATTGAAGAAATAACTTTAGTGGGCGTACAGATTTTCAAGCTACCTTTGCAAGTATGCAACACAAAATGCACTAAACAAAGAAGTTACATATTTAACAAATAACTGCTTTGTTCTATGTACTACACATTGAATTTGAAAGTTACAGCTCGAAATGTAACTAAATAGATCAACTAGAAGCGGTAATAGTTAGTAACTGTTGGACATGTCGTACTTATGGACCAAGAAGCTCCAGTGAAGTAGGAGTTTGAGACGAGAGTTGATGTTGGGCGACAAAGGTGACGATGGAGGGAACGAGTGGAGGAGAACCTGGCTGCGCTTGGTTTAACCAATTGAAGGAGGCGCGCAAGAAGCAGAGGCTACTGGCGGAAAATGTTGAGGTCGGCCGTAAATGGCCATCTAAAAAGAAGCAGTAATACATAGTTACTGTTCACTTCCTCTGGCATTTCAATATTGAATAATTCGATCAGTATATTAATGGATTTGCTGTATTGATTCATCAGTAACATAACATTGTATTTCAGTCGTGAATGAACAAAATAAAGTAAAAGAAAAAGCATCGACCTGATTTAAAGCACATACAAATCACTATCTGTGATATATATCTGTATCTGTACCTGTGTCTGTATCTTTATCTGTACCTGTATCTGCATCTGTATCTCTGTGTCTTTACCTGCATCTGTATTTGCATCTACATTGGAGTCTGCAGCATTCGCTGCTTCCTTTGTATCTGCAACTGCATCTGGTTGTGCTTTCCAAGAACGCGTGGCAATTACATTAATATGCAATTGGCCTCCGGCCTGTTCAGTTCGCCCAACTAGGCTACTCTACGTTGGGGTTGCCTGCGACTGCGACTGCGACTGGCATTGGGGGCTGAGAATAGTGCTGTGGTGCTGTGGTGGTGTGGTGGTGTGCTGTGGCTGCTACTGAGGTCGGGTTGAATGCCTCATTAGTTTATAGAACTTACTGGGGCGGCAGCCTGTTTACATTGGCCGCAATTTCGTGTGTGTAGCAAAAATTTAACTGTGTTTACTTTCACAAGAGTTGTCTGTATGTGTAAGTGTGTGTGAGTGTGCCAGTGTGTGTGTGTGCGTGTGCGTGGTCAGCGTGAAGCAGTTCTGCTTGCCTGCAGTTTATTGACCCACAAAACATTTTGAGGTCAAAAGGCACTCGAGAGTGCATTAAATATTTATGATGAAAAGTCAACCCCGCACCGCATCCATATACCCCCTGCTGCTCCTCAACAGATTGTGGCATAAAGCTGCTGTCTGTACTACAAACCGGAAGACATATAACTTCATATAACTTCCAGTTCTCCAACAAGAAATATTGTCAAGTTTTGCATTTCTTCAAGGAATTCCAAAATTTCTCATTGCACTCTCACTCTCTCTCTAGTCGCATATACCCTGTTTATAGCGTTTGCAGACTATGTTTATTTCTCCTTTTTTTTCATTAGGTATTGCTGTAAATTGCATGACCGGAAACGTGTTTGGCCACAAAATGGCGGCCAGGCGAAAGGTAATGTTCGTGTTGCCCGACAGTCTTTTTCATTCAGGATTTTGCAGGCGCAGCTCAGGGCGGGCAATGTGGCCAAAATGTAAACTTTTTTACTATTCACACACACACACACACACGTACACACAAAGTTGGGCTGTGCTATTTAAAGTTGGCAGCCACCATCGAGGGACATCGAGGAAGGCAACTAGAGTACTGAGTAAATAGCAGTAAATGCAACCGACATCGTAGAGCACACAGAGCCCACATAACGGTACATAACAGAGAGAAGTACAGTAGAGTAACATGATGTGAGAAGCATTAACGGTGCATATATAGAAAGAGAGAGAGAGAGAGAGAGAGAGAGAAGGAGAGAGAGAGGGGAACAGAAATGCGTGATGCAAGAAATATAAAGAAAGTTCTGTGAGTTTATTTGTCTTGAGTAGTTTGCAAAAGACTGTTTAACTGCAACTGTCACAGTGTGGCAGCATGGTAGCGTTGCCAGACAGTTTTACAATTCGAATTTAACATGCAGCTCAATTGCAAGTTCAAATTCAAGCTTTAAGTATTGCTCTAGAGTTGCCAACTGTCAATTAATTGCAGTTTGTAATAGAAAACATTTCTGAGATTAATCTACTTTATTTCTCTTTACCTCTCTTTCTCTCTTTTCTCTATCTGTCTTTTAATAGAGCAGAACCATGCCTTATGCTCTTAGCGAGTGCATACTGTATGTGGCCGTACTTGCATATGTATCGTGCAGTAAATACCATAGTACATGCACTGTGGGCATGTCCTCACCCAACTTGCTACTCAATATTGATGCAATTTGACGTAGGTCATGGAACTTTGCCGACTTTTCTCTCTATATGCATTATACAAGTTGTAAAAAATGCCAGCAGACGAAAAAACAGGGCGAAAGAGAGAGAGAGAGGGAGAGGTAAGGAGAGCGAGAGAGAGAGAGAGAGAGAGAGAGAGAGAGACAGAGAGAGTGTGAAAAAAACCCTAGTAAAATAAGGACAAAAACCCCAAAATCAATTGCCAACAGTTGGACATGTTGCACAAGGATTTGCACGCTAGTTTCTAGTTGAAAGGGAGAGAGAAACAGAGAGAGAAAGAGCGAGAGAGAGAGAGATAAAAAGTGTGTTCCTTCCCCTACAACTTTTCTCTTGCTTTCTTTCTCTCTCTTGGTCTTTTTTGGCACAACTTCAATAGTAATTTGGCTAAAAGCAAAGCGTAATTTGATTGCATTCTGCCTGCCATCAAAGTTGCATTTGTCGTTGCTGCTGGCCTTATTATTATTAGTTTTACTATTGTATCCGCTACCCATAAGGTGCAAGGGTATTCTAAAGCGTATTGCAAGTGCTATTTCCTTATGTTCTTGTTCTTTATCACTATTCAAATGATTCCAGAGAGTTTCATTGCGTTCGAATAATAAATATAGAAGTTATTTAAGAAATTATTTAAGTGGAAGCAAAGATTTCAAAGGAACCTAGTAAGTATGCAATACAAAATGCACTAGACAAATAAGTTACTTATTTAAGAAGTAATTGTCATGTATAATCAGATGGATAGCAGTTGTATAACAGTCGTGTATACTCAACTCTAGCTTTCATACTTGTTCCTATTTATATTATTATTATTCTTATACTTATTCTTCTTATATTGTTGTCCTCGTTTTCTTCACTCACCTCTTGTATCGTATTCTCTGGCTTTTTGGTTGACATATTGAGGAAACGTTCCTGCGACTGACAGAACTTCTCTGTCTTCTTATCAAACTTCTTTTTGTTCTCCTTAACGCCGCCGATTTGTTTCTTGCGAAAATCCTCCAGCGATTCAATAATGTGTTTATCGGCGAGAGTGAGCTGTGGGCACCATCATTATATAATATATATATAAAGTAATATGTATATAAAAGTATTCCAACTCACCATCTTTTCGCGTTCATCCTCGATGGTGCCAATGATAGCGCCAAAGCGTTTGAGGCTCTCACAGATGACGTTCTCATCATCGGTTTGTGCGGTGCCGATGCACTCGAAGTTGAAATCGTTTAGCAGAATGGCCAACTGTTTCATTCGTGTGGAGAGTACTGTAAATATAGAGAGAAAGAATTCGGAAATTAGTTGAAATGGTTTATAATATTTTAACAAGAGATTGTTGTAGAGTTTAATCATATATCATCTAACGATATCATCCAAGGAATTACCACATGGAATGCTTCTTTAGTTCCTTAGTATTACTACTTAACTTATTGTGCAGTCAGAGCATGTTAAGTAACATCTTGAAAACATATATACAGAGAGCTAACATATAATTGTTATAGACATAACATAATTTCTAAGAGGATCTTCATATAAAGGTTGAAAGTTTTTTTAAAAGCTATAGGAAAGTTTAAAACAAAAAAAAAAAACACATAAAATTCAGAGAAGTGCATGAAATCTTTATTTGAATTGATAGTACGGTCCATATAATTGAATGTTTAAAGATTATTTCATGCGAATATTGAGCGCTTAGTCCAATTTTGTCATACTCTTACCAACATTTCGGTCGGTATCTCACGAGTAAATGCTTTAATGTTGTCCTGCAATGCGTCAATTGAGACGCGCTTGTCTGTATAGACATTACATTTAACATAGCCCTAAAGGCGTTAAGTCGCACGATCAAGGCGGCCAATTGACCGGTCCCGAAGACGAATCATGGTTAAATTATAGACCAAACTGAAGATGTTTGACAGTGTTGCCAAAACATAAAAAGTGCTCAAGCTCTTTTAACTAGTGTTGCCAAAATGATAATAGCTAAAAAATCAGCCTTTATTATCCTTATTATACAGTAAACTCCCTACTTGAACATATAAAACGCATCTGTAGCATCTATTCAAATCTATACCAAATACTTTCACACTGGTTTTCAATCTTTATCATATGTTTTTATGTATTTATCATCCACTCACTTTCTCACCTCAATGCAGTAATATTACTTGCAAATTTGATCTTTCGTATGTATGTATATAAAATATTATTTCAATAACCCATTAAATTTTCCAGATTAAACTTGCCTATAGCATTAATCCAGCAAAGTCCAATGAGGCCTCAAATGTTATGGTATGTGGCTTCTACTATATAGTTTTGTCAGCATTTTTGAGAGGCATACGATTGTTTAATACCCTTGTCTTTTGATTAAAAGGCATAAAAAATAGTTTAATAAGCCATAAAACGTTCGAGTTCGAATGGCTCCCCCTCCCCATTCTCACGTCTTTAAACTTCTAAGCTTTCTTTGTGTGTGTGTGTGTTTTATACACATCATTTTGTGTCCAATTTGTTGGTGAAAGTTTTATCGCTCGGAACATTTACGATAAAGAAACAAAGATGAAAGAAAAATACAAAATAAAAACCAAATTTAAAGTCTTCGTTCGTTCTTCATGCATATTTATAAGCATTATTATTAACTAAGTATTATGTATTCTAGCGATTATAATTATGACTCAGTGCGTTTTCACATTTCACGTTCACGTTCACTTGGCACCGATTAATCGGAAAGCCATACGATTAATCGCATTGCATTTGCTATGGAGTCGATACGTTTCCATTGTTGTCGTTGTTGTTGTTGCTCTCTGTCGTGTAAATCAATTCAAGGTCATTGAAAATTACAACTGTTAAACAGCGTCAAACTGTAAATCGTATGCACAGTTTGTTGCAAATTAGCCGCAAAAACGATTTTGCATTTGTATTTGTTGTTATTTGAACAATCGGTGTTTTTAATACCCTTCGCCCAATTGAAAATGGTCAGATAAAGGGTATACTAACTATGTGCAATTGTATGTAACAGGCAGAAGGAGGCGTGGCAGACCCCATAAAGTATATATTATATATTCTTGCTCAAGATCACTAGCCGAGTCCATTGAGCCATGTCTGTCTATCTGTCTGTCTGTCTATCTGTCTGTACGTCTGTCTGTCTGTCTGTCTGTGTGTGTGAACACACATATCTCAGCTATTATAAAATCTAGAATTACCAAATTTGGCAGATTTAGTGCACTTAGTGCATGTGTACTAAACGCTGGTCAAGTTTAGGTGCCACGCCCACCGCTCCCGCAAATCAATTATTTAATTTTTAAAGTCGATTTTTAAGCGGCGTATAAATGATATAACTTTCCTACTTACTATATACTAAGCTGATTAAAATATGTACGTATCCTTCAATTTCAATTCGATCGGACAATAAACACAGAAGTTATTCAAGAAAGTACAACCCCCAGTGCTTGTGGCAACTAACAAAGGAGGCTGTCGACAATAATTTGCAAGCATGCACTACGACGGAACATAGGCCGAAGGGTATCCCACTGTCGTTGTTGCTTTTCTTACTGGTTTTTTATTTATTTTAATTTTTTTTTTTTTTTTTTTCATTTTTGCTTTTGTGGTTCGCGCAGTCAAGCGTTTCTATTGTCATGGCCATGCATGTAACAAGGTGTTCGATAGAAAGTATTTGCAATATAGTCGCTATATATCACAGTGGGGCGACAGCAGATAAGAGAAACACACAGAGAGAATGAGAGATGAAAGAAATATCATAATAGTAGAAGAAGGTTAAGATAGATAGATATAATATACGATTCACTTTGAGTATGTTAAATAGATCATGTCATATGCTGTATATAAAGTTCGAACCGATTAAGTTAGCTCAGAATGGATCCATGAGGTTTGCGATTGCTCAGAACTTTGTAGATGTGTTCTTTGTGCTATATAGATACTAATTCGTAAGTAACGATTTTCACTTTGGCTTAAACAATTTTATTATTATTATTTGATAACTATTCATTTCACGAGAGTCTGCTAATTGGACTGTCGTTTTAAACCTATCTTATGTTGCATTATCATCGACCTATTCAACATTTGTTTCGCTTTGTATACATTTTATATTATATACATACCATATACATATATTATACATATATTTCTTATAGAGATTATAGTTTTTATAAATGTTGTTGGTGTCTCTTTTCAGTTTGCCAATTTGATGTTCAATATTAACTAAGATTGATTTATTTAATGCCGCCCCCAATGAATCTCATGCGAGTTTAGCTGCCTGGAGAAAGATAGTGAGGAAGAGAGAGGGGCAGAGAGAGAGATGAAGAAAGATGTAGAGAGAGAGAATTGACTTTCTTGCACTTAAATGGGTCACACACACACACACACACATGATTGTATACATACATATGTATATCGAGCTTGAATAAAAACCTTTAATAAAGAAAGAGATTCTTTTGGCAATTAACTAAATTCACTGCAAGAGTAAGAACTACAAATATACCCTGTTTAATTTATTTATTTATTTAATTAGTTTATAGTCGGACTAAGGTCAGTCGACTGTTTAAAAGTAAAGAAAAAAAAACAATTAATAGTTATAATTAATAATTTTAAGTTAAAGTTAAAATCTTAACTGTGAGAAAAGAAAGAAAAAAGAAATTAATTGAATTGTGTTGACATTGGGATAAAAAAATGAAAGAGCCGATCCAACATTTGTTGCAGAGGATTGGGGAAAACCCAGAAAAACCCAATCAGATCAGGAGAGTTAGTGTTAGTAAGAAAACCTTATTAAAAATAGCGATTAGAATGTTCAAACATGCAGTTAGTTAAAAAGTACTACTGTTACTAGAAAGAAGATAAGTATATATTAAACTAGTTACTAGAAAGGTGGGTAAGGATTTGTACTTTTAAGCAAGATACAGAATTATTGTTGTTGTTATTATAGTCCGAACATAATACCCTGAAAGGCTCATGCAGGGCATAATTTTCGAGCTACAATTGGAAAGTTTTAGAGGAAGATAATTACGGGTGATTCTACCAGGGACAGAGAAGTGTAGTCGACTAAGCAAGTCGTTACTATCTATGTCCCCTTGTATAAGGTTATAAATAAATACAACACCAAGCATAGTTCTACGATTGGCTAGGGAAGGCAGATTTAGTAACAAAAAGTAGGAAGGAAGTCTTGAATTTACATCTCAGTTAAGGCCTCGCAAGGCAAAAATTAAAAAGTTTTTCTGTACGGATTCGATGCGATCCTTGTGAACTGTGTACTGAGGACTCCAGACACATGATCCGTACTCTAGAATTGGACGAACAAGCGAGGTGAAAAGAGTCTTAGTTAGGTAAGGATCGTCAAACTCCTTAGACCATCTCTTAATAAAGCCGAGCACACCCATAGCTTTATTAACCATTGATGATATATGTTCGCAAAACTTGAGTTTGCGGTCCAAACGGACACCTAGATCATCAACCAGGGAAATTCTTTCCAAGGTACAACCACAAAGAGAGTAAGATACGTACTTTGGACAGGCTCGTGAGAATGTCATCAGCTTGCATTTGGAGCTGTTCAGACTAAGGAGATTTGCACGACAC
Organism: Zaprionus lachaisei; assembly: GCA_018901815.1. Classification (NCBI taxonomy): domain Eukaryota; kingdom Metazoa; phylum Arthropoda; class Insecta; order Diptera; family Drosophilidae; genus Zaprionus; species Zaprionus lachaisei. Next base: position 5,966,768 of record JAEIFI010000357.1, read on the forward strand.
CAAGAATAGAAACAATTTAAGTCAGATTGAAGGCGTAAATGACAGGAGTCGTCTCCAAATTGAAAGCAGAGCTTGACATCATCAGCATACATGAGAGTACGGGAGTTAAGTATGACGGTTGGAAGGTCATTGATGAAAAGTGTAAAAAGCAGGGGACCTAAAGGGCTTCCCTGGGGAACACCAGATATGGCATGAACGGGGTAAGAAAGAATATTCTTAAAGAGGACTCGTTGGGTTCTGTCACCCAAATAGCTCACAATCCAACTAAGAAGTTTTGGTGAGAAACCGAGAAGATTCAGTTTATGTGCAAGAGAATGGTTGACTGAGTCAAATGCCTTATTGAAATCAGTATAAATGACATCGGTTTGAAGATTTTTCTGAAATCCTTTTACCACAAAGGATGTCAGCTCAAGCAAATTTGTCGTGGTAGAACGACGTTTTACGAATCCGTGTTGAAAAGGGGATATAACGGATCTGCTAAAATGTTGCAAGTGAGGAGTTATAACATTCTCGAAGAATTTAGGTATAGCCGATAATTTAGAGATACCTCTATAATTACTTGCATCAGACTTAATGCCCTTTTTGAGTAAAGGGATAATAAATGATTCCTTCCATATGGAAGGAAAGGAGCCGGTGTCTAAGGACAGCGAAAATAATTTGAGCAATGGCTTACATAAGGAATTGGCACAATATCTAAGTACACAGGCGGGGATACCATCGGGACCTGGTGAAA